>CM050169.1:126296552-126419052 GCA_027410445.1 Discoglossus pictus | reverse complement strand
CTTTTAATTTAAGGATCCGCATAAACAACTTTTTCAAAAGTTGGTCCATTGGGAAAAACACTGGGTAGTGCTAGTGTGATGGGTAGCTGTAGTGTGATGGGTAGTGCTAGTGTGATGCGTAGTGGCAGTTTGATGGTTAGTGGCAGTGTGATGGGTAGTGGCAGTGTGATGGGTAGTGGCAGTATGATGGGTAGTGGCAGTGTGATTGGTAGTGCTAGTGTGATGAGTAGTGGAAGTGTGATGGGTAGTTCTAGAGTGATTGGTAGTTGCAGTGTGATGTATAGTGGCAGTGTGATGTATAGTGGCAGTGTGATGTATAGTGGCAGTGTGATGGGTAGTGGCAGTGTGATGTATATTGGCAGTGTGATGTATAGTGGCAGTGTGATGGGTAGTGTCAGTGTGATGTATAGTGGCAGTGGGATGGGTAGTGGCAGTGTGATGGGTAGTGGTAGTGTGATGGGTAGTGGTAGTGTGATTGGTAGTTGCAGTGTGATTGGTAGTTGCAGAGTGATGAGTAGTGGTAGTGTGATGGGTAGTGGTAGTGTGATGGATAGTGGCAGTGTGATGAGTAGTGGTAGTTTGATGGGTAGTGGCAGTGTGATGGGTAAGGGTATTGTGAGATGGGTAGGGGTAGTGTGATGGGTAGTGGCAGTGTGATGGGTAGTGGTAAAACAGGTCATGACCATTAAATGTGTAAGTTACACTCAGCATAATTAAAGCCTTCTTAGTTCAGTTAAATACAATTATGAATTATTACTATTTTTGTTAATTTCCATCTGCTTGCCCTCTTGTCCCTGCAGTACATCCCTTAGAGTGTGTAACATCCGGATAATGTAGACAGCAAGCTGTGAAACTCCATATTGCACTTTGTAGAGCAAGAGCAAGTACAGCCAGGTCTACCCTCATTTGACAATAGGGAACCTTTGACCATTTTGTGTGCACTAGAAACTGCAATATGGTATTTCACAGGCTGCTGCCCACTCCCACACTCTAGTACAGCACTCAGTTGAACTTGATAGACTCAAAATCCCAAACAGAAAATTAATACAATAGCAGCTTCTCACAAATCCTTCACCTACGAGTACTTATTTCTTCCAAGTAACTAGACTCTTTGTAGCACTACAGAATATCTCAGAGTTGAAAACCAATTTTTCCCCTGTTGAGACGAGAAAGAGAGAGAGAGATGATTTGTAGGTAGCTATTTTCTGTCTGTTTCATCAGAAGCGGAGACGGTAAGTGCAAAACGCGTAGAGGCAGGATTATAACTCAAGAATATAGAATATATTATGCACATTTATTCATCACTAATACAAAACTAGGATTTAAATTGCAGGCCGAAGTTTCTTTTTCTGATTTTGTACTAGGTGAAGAACATTTGGGAGAAATTGTTTGTAGGTAGGGGTGCAATGTTTGGGTTATAATGACAATATTACCTGCGGGGCCAGGAGCCGGCTGTCCCCAGGATGTGACAGATAGCTGCGCAGAGAGCCGTAAATCTGGCAGATTTGAGATTTCCTGCCGTACAAACTTTAATCAATTGTCTGGGAGACCCAGATCTGAAATGTGTTTATTTCCCCTCGTTCCTATAAATCAGCGTTCACATTCCCTGCCATTAGTCAGATTCGCCAGCCCCCCTCCTGCGCCATCCTATATGCTGTCAGGGGGTGTTTAGCCAGGAGTTTTTCTACTAGCAGGGATTAGGTACGTCCCATTCTGGCTCATGAGAATAAATCAGGGCTGAACTATACTTGCCTGCCTGCACACAGCAAGTGTAAATAAAGACATTAACGGGCTGTGGGACAATATATTCACACGGTTTATAATCACTTGACTTGTTTTGTGATGTTACACAACAGCAAAGGGACTTAAAATTATCATTTAGCCCACTAAATATACCCGCTAAAAGGTCAAGTGTGCGAGCTGCTAGTGTATCACTGATATAAAACAAGTTTAAAATCATTTAGATTACTTAAATTTAGTAAAAAAATATCAACATGGCTGCAAATGAATCACTGTAAAACAGGCCCATCTAACTTGTCCATTGTATCTTTCTAAAAAAGCTTGAAGGACCAAAGTGGTCATGTTTTTATATATGGGTTTTGCCAAATGTTAAAAGGAAAAATACGACTTTTACATTCATAACTGTTATATGCAATTATTCTTTACTGGTGGGTTCCATTATCTTTTCTGAGATGGGTCTGTCTGTTATTGTCTCAAGAGGATGTTTCCTTGTATAATAATGAGGTTGTTATTGTACTCACCCTATCATGGCTGTTCATGTAATAAGTGCTTCACATGGATAAATTGAGCATATAAAGAGGGGTGGGTATTTTGCATTAAAGCAACAGTGAAATAAGGAGTCCTGGCCCAAAGAGCTTGCAATATACATTCAGTGATCTTCTATGTGGGCCCCAATCTACAGAGAGCTCTTTAATCATATATATTATTATTATGTTGAGTTATAAGCTATATCTTTATATTATAGGGGGATGGTGAAGGAGTGATGGAAAGAGAAAGAGGGAAAAATTAGAGATAAACTAGAACAATATCAAAAAGGAGAGAGATGAGAAGGTGGAGGGAAAGAGACAGGAGAGAGTGAGAAATAAAGAAGACGGAGAGAGCAACAGGGATGAAACAAGAGCAAGTGAGAAGGAAGAAGGAAGAAGAAACAGAACTGAAGAGAGGAAGAAGCAGAGGTAAGGGGATGGAGAAGGAGTGATGGAAAGAGAAGGAGGGAAAAATGAGAGATAAAGTAGAACAATATCAAAAATGAGAAAGATGAGAAGGTGGAGGGAAAGAGACAGGATAGAGTGAGAAATAAAGAAGACAGAGAGAGCAACAGAGATGAAACAAGAGCAAGTGAGAAGGATGGAGGGAGAAAGAGAAGGAAAGAGATTGGAAGAGAGAAGGAAAGAGGAATAAACAGAGATAGGGGAATGGAGAAAGGAGTGATGGAAAGAGAAATGCGAGATAAAGTAGAATGATCTCAAGAAAGATAGAGAGGAGAAGGTGGAGGGAAATGGGACGTAGGAGGAGAGAGAGATAGAGAGATAAACAAAGAGACTGTTATATAATGAAGGAAAGGGGACAGTCAGTCTTCCAGAGGTAGAGGCTTATGAAGAAATAAGATAGAGGGTACTTAGAAGAAATGTCTGACAGAAGAGCATGTCTGACAGAAGAGCATTTCTGAAAGAGTGGTAGGTGTATGTAATGACTTCCCAGCAGAAGAGGTAATAGTTAGAAGAACATTACAAATATGTGTGCACCTACAATCAAATAACATTGGAACAGATGGGGGAAGAATAAACTAGATGGGTGTTTATTATCCAGCAAATGGTCTCTCATTGAAACAGCACATAATCTTCCTTTTCCGCTCTTTCCAAGAAAGCAGCTGTATCCATATAAATGTAATGCATTTATCTCAGATTATTTTATTACAGCGTTTGGGTTGTACACAGGAAGATAAATTCAATACTTTGTGTGTAAGACATATTATATTTGGGAAGAGAACAGAAACAGAACAATTCCCCTGTAGGACTGGATCCCACCGAGTAAGAAATCTCTATTCATTCTGCTGCCAGTGAGCTGCCCCTCAGGTCCACAAACTACCTCCCAGCGCTCAGCTCCCTCATTGACTCCCCACAGGCTCCTATTCCTGAGCTGTCAAGCTGTAGATCACATGGAAGCACTGACTTAAACACCCACAGAGACGAGAAAAAGAAAACAGCCTCTAACAGGTACTCTGTTTCACCAAAACCTAAAAATAGGCATGGTACTAAAGAAAAAACAAACATCTTTAAGATGCAGTGAACTGCCCCAATAGCTATACATAAGTTATGGTCCTTGCACTTGCCCACTGCAGGTCATCTCCTGGGATGGGGTGAGATACAACATATATTTTTAATGGCACTGGTTCCGGTATCTTTAGATGCATGTGCTGATATCATGAAGATGGTGGTGGGCAGCGTTACAGACTCCATCAATGTTATCAAAATGTCAACTTACAGCTTAATAATAACTCCATATGAATATGCCAGAATTATACACTGTAATACACTAAATGAAAGCACTACTGTAGTGCCCCAACAACAAGAGCCACATCATTAGTACAATTCCGGTTCAATAATTTAACATTTTATAAAAGAAAATAATTGAAGAACGCAATATTTAATATCAAATTACTTTCACATATTAGCTTCCCAACCTCAAGCAAATCTGGAAATCTAGCTTTCTATATATCTATAAATCTATCCCATTAGACCTGCCTCCCAGAGAAGAGAGCCTGTTCCAGCCCGCCGATTACCTAATAGGGGTGGAGGCAAGCACCTTGGCTAGAGGCTAAAATTTAAGTTTTGAAGTCATTTTAATATTGAACATTTCTTTGTTAAATTATTGGGATTTTTTAGAGACCTGCAGCTAAGTAAATCATATAGCTCTTGTTTTAGTGGTTAATATTTTCTGATCATTTATGACTTAATGTGTTTAATAAGTCAGTTTGTGATGTTATATTTAGTGTTTAATTAAAACATGTATGGCAGAATATTTACTGATTTACTGTTGCTTCAAGTAAGCTTTGGTACTTCTGCCTCTGATTCCTCTCACTGCAAATAATACAGAACATCTTGTTACAGTGACAAAAAATAAAGCTGTTTATTGCTATATAATCTCCTGTCTAGAAAACTGATGCAAATAAAAAAGATATTAGAAAAGTAAAGATGTAGCACAGGAATAAATGTGCTGATAATACAGTCATATTAATTAATAAATCAGATGCTGTGTGTGATGTTATTACACTGGATTTGTATCCTGGGAACAATAATTAATAATGATTCAGTGATTAATTGTTATCAGATATAGTGAGTGTTCAGTGTGCTGTGAAAGGCAGACATACAGAGAAAGAACGTGGAGCGGATTAAACGCCTGAGATGAGACCGGTATATCCCTTCCAGATTATTCCTGCCTTTACCCCAGATCAGACGCTTCAAGACCAAAGCCTTCGAACCCCATAGATCAGTCCCACATGAACTCGCAAACCATCTTGTCACCCCAGATAAGATTAGTCGACCCCCTCAAATCAGACTATCATGTCAACCCAAATCAGACCAGTTTGCCCACTCAGAGCAGACAGGCAAGCTTACATTAAATCAGACCACCCTGTCAACCTAGATCAGATAGAACAGCCCACATCAGACCAGAGTAGCTTGTTGCGCCAGATCAAACCTACTTGTCATGTTCAGGTTAGATAAGCAAGTCCACCTTAGATCAGACTAGCTTGTCCCCCTAGATCAGGCCTACTTGTCACCTTCAGATCAGACAGGCAAGCCCACCTCAGATAAGACTAGCTTGTCACCCCAGATCCGACCTACTTGTTACCTTCAGATCAGATGGGCAAGCCTGACATCAGACTAGCTTGTCACTCCAGATCAGGCCTACTTGTCACCTATAGATCAGACAGGCAAGCCCACCTCAGATCAGACTAGCTTGTCACCACAGATCAGACCTACTTGTTATCTTCAGATCAGATAGGCAAGCCCACCTCAAATAATACTAGCTTGTCACCCCAGATCCGACCTACTTGTTACCTTCAGATCAGATGGGCAAGCCTGACATCAGACTAGCTTGTCACTCCAGATCAGGCCTACTTGTCACCTATAGATCAGACAGGCAAGCCCACCTCAGATCAGACTAGCTTGTCACCCCAGATCCTACCTACTTGTTACCTTCAGATCAGATGGGCAAGCTTGACATCTGACTAGCTTGTCACCCCAGATCCGACCTACTTGTTACCTTCAGATCAGATGGGCAAGCCTGACATCAGACTAGCTTGTCACTCCAGATCAGGCCTACTTGTCACCTTCAGATCAGACAGGCAAGCCCACCTCAGATCAGACTAGCTTGTCACCACAGATCAGACCTACTTGTTATCTTCAGATCAGATAGGCAAGCCCACCTCAAATAATACTAGCTTGTCACCCCAGATCCTACCTACTTGTTACCTTCAGATCAGATGGGCAAGCCTGACATCTGACTAGCTTGTCACAACAGATCAGACCTACTTGTTATCTTCAGATCAGATAGGCAAGTCCACCTCAAATATTACTAGCTTGTCACCCCAGATCCTACCTACTTGTTACCTTCAGATCAGATGGGCAAGCCTGACATCCGACTAGCTTGTCACCCCAGATCCGACCTACTTGTTACCTTCAGATCAGATGGGCAAGCCTGACATCAGACTAGCTTGACACTCCAGATCAGGCCTACTTGTCACCTTCAGATCAGACAGGCAAGCCCACCTCAGATCAGACTAGCTTGTCACCACAGATCAGACCTACTTGTTATCTTCAGATCAGATAGGCAAGCCCACCTCAAATAATACTAGCTTGTCACCCCAGATCCTACCTACTTGTTACCTTCAGATCAGATGGGCAAGCCTGACATCTGACTAGCTTGTCACAACAGATCAGACCTACTTGTTATCTTCAGATCAGATAGGCAAGTCCACCTCAAATATTACTAGCTTGTCACCCCAGATCCTACCTACTTGTTACCTTCAGATCAGATGGGCAAGCCTGACATCAGACTAGCTTGTCACTCCAGATCCTACCTACTTGTTACCTTCAGATCAGATGGGCAAGCCTGACATCCGACTAGCTTGTCACCCCAGATCAGACTTACTTGTTATCTTCAGATCAGATAGGCAAGCTCACCTCAGATCAGACTAGCTTGTCACCCCAGTCATACCTACTTGTCACATTCAGGTTAGATAAGCAAGCCCACCTCAGATCAGACTAGCTTGTCACCCCAGATCCTACCTACTTGTTATCTTCAGATCAGATAGGCAAGCCCACCTCAGATGAGACTAGCTTGTCACCCCACTCATACCTACTTGTCACGTTCAGGTTAGATAAGCAAGCCCACCTCAGAACAGACTAGCTTTTCACCCCAGTCATACCTACTTGTCACGTTCAGGTTAGATAAGCAAGCCCACCTCAGATCAGACTAGCTTGTCACCCCAGTCATACCTACTTGTCACGTTCAGGTTAGATAAGCAAGCCCACCTCAGATCAGACTAGCTTGTCACCCCAGTCATACCTACTTGTCATGTTCAGGTAAGATAGGCAAGCCCACCTCAGAACAGACTAGCTTGTCACCCCAGTCATACCTACTTGTCACGTTCAGGTTAGATAAGCAAGCCCACCTCAGATCAGACTAGCCTGTCACACCAGATCCGACCTACTTGTTACCTTCAGATCAGATAGGCAAGCCTGACATCAGACAAGCTTGTCACCCCAGATCCTACCTACTTGTTACCTTCAGATCAGATAGGCAAGCCCACCTCAGATGAGACTAGCTTGTCACCCCAGTCATACCTACTTGTCATGTTCAGGTTAGATAAGCAAGCCCACCTCAGAACAGACTAGCTTGTCACCCGAGTCATATCTACTTGTCACGTTCAGGTTAGATAAGCAAGCCCACCTCAGATCAGACTAGCCTGTCACACCAGATCCGACCTACTTGTTACCTTCAGATCAGATGGGCAAGCCTGACATCAGACCAGCTTGTCACTCCAGATCAGGTCTACTTGTCACCTTCAGATCAGGCATGCAAGTCCACCACAGAACAGACTAGCTTGTCACCACAGATCAGACCTACTTGTTATCTTCAGATCAGATAGGCAAACCCACCTCAAATAATACTAGCTTGTCACCCCAGATCTTACCTACTTGTTACCTTCAGATCAGATAGTCAAGCCTGAGATCAGGCTAGCTTGTCACCCCAGATCAGACCTACTTGTTACCTTAAGATCAAATAGGTAAGCCCACCTCAGATGAGACTAGCTTGTCACCCCAGATCCAACCTACTTGTTACCTTCAGATCAGATGGGCAAGCCCACCTCAGCTCAGACTATCTCCTTACCCCATATCAGGCCTACCTGCCCCCCTCAGATCACATGCCTACTCCCAGAAGACCGGAACTGACTGTCCCCTAAGATTAGACCATATTGTCACCCCAGATCAGACCGACCAGGCAACCCAGTTCCCCTCAGTCAGAATACCTTACGATCCCATATCAGACCTACCCATTCCCCTCAGATCACATGCCTGTTTCCAGTCGATCAGACCTAACTATACCATCACATCAATAACCACTGCAGACCTGCCTGACCTCCACTGATTAGAAGCATTTGCCCGAATCAAGTCAGACGAACCTATACTCAGACCTAGAAATCAAATCAAACCGACACACTCTCCTAACCCTCTCTTGTGCTTCCTTGGTGTAGGAATGATTACCACCTCTGCTGGGAAGCAGTTCCATCTTTTACGTCCATGCTATCAAAATATGACATTTAACCAGACATAATCAGATGCTTAGTCTTTTCAAGTATTTAATGGGATTACTTCCCAGAAACACATTACTGATCCTTTTCAACTTCTAAAGTAAAGAAAAAAATCTATACTGAAGTTTTGCAAATTATGACAGAGGGATACCCTGAGGACACTGGGAAGGCCACGCTGTTTACTGCTTTACATGACACCTGAGAGACAGGGCAAGAGGAACCTTGCATGCTCGGAGCCCAGGGGATGTTGTGTCAAGGTGTAGCTAATGATTAAAGCCCTATGATAGACAGGACAGCATCAAAGCACAAGCACAGGTGCACTAAAAGGGGACGGGGAAGCAAAATATTAAGCATCAAAGAGTTAATTTCAGTCCTCGTTTGATCTCATGGATAAATTAATCTGTATCTTGCTTTGAAAGGATATTACATTCCTTCCCTGATCACACCCACATTATCCCTTGTGTACGCACGCTATCAGACTAGATTTAAATCACATATTAAATTATTTTCACCACATCAGGTCAGATTTCCCAGAGTACTCAGTGTACACAGCTGCAGCTAAGGATTCTGGGTAATGACATGCAAATTATGTTCACAGTGTATCACTGGTTGTGTCTGACCACTGTAAAGGACACACAAACAGTTTAATAAAGTAAATATCTGTGTGAAGACATTGTCACCAGGTAATCTCTCATCTTCCCTCCTAGATTTCTATCTTGTCATGGTGAAGGGGCTTGTGTACTTCAGTGAAGCTGTGAGCTATACCATGTAGGGTCACCCAAGATGGTCAGGTTATAGCAGAGAGGTCAGACAAATCATGGTCCTATAGGACTAGGAAATGGCAAACCACTCCAGTATATTTGCCATGAAAACCTTATGGATTGGCACAACCAGACACAAGATGTGCCTGGCGTGCTGCGTTCCATAGGGTCACGGAGAGTCAGGCACGACTGAACAACACAACATTTTTCATTTATCATTGCGTTAAAATGTCTAGAAATATTAAATAATATGTTTGTATGCTTAGCATTTTTACACAAAGTCTTCAATTTAGCAGACTCTTGTTTAGATTGGACAAAAACAGCCACTACAGGGAAGCAGGCAGATAAAGAATATTAGCAGGACAATAGAGGGCACGTCCTCTCCCTCCCTCTGGAATCATGATAGGGGGCGGAGAGAAGCAGAACGGCTGAAGTCCAAAACACTAAACTTCAAATGTAAGTTTTAAAAGGTACTCTTAATTTGATTTACTTCAGATATTGATTTTATTGGTAATTGGTTAAAAAAAAACAGATACACCTTACTGTATGAGTACTAGAGTTATCCTGTAAATACTGCTCTGTTAAATACATGACACAGAATATGGGTAAGCTTTATCCGGCGGTAGAGATATTAGTGTCTTCAGCTCTGTGCGCTGGGGAGAGGGGACGTGGGTCGTTTCAATGATGCCCTCTAGAGCTTTACAACTGAGTTTCCTTTTTATGGGATGTTAGAAATAAAACTAACAAGGACATAGACTGCAGGCAGAGCATAAAAGCCAGGCAGAGTGAATGCATTACTGGCAAAAAATGCTACTAAAATATATATATACTGAGGCAGAGAGGGAGGATTAACAGGGCATGAAAATTCCGTACTAACACTCTGCTGTGTTGAAGAACTAGACTTGATAATGTGGAAAATGTTTTAGACACTGAATGTTTACTTTATTATCTAATAAATGTAATTATGTTGTAAGGGGAGCAGCCATTGCTTTGTTTGTTAATTTGATATGATTAGTCTCCCAAAGGGTGATAGCAGACTGCAGATGTGGACCCCTTGCTCACTGTGTCTTAGGGAGTTCGGGTATACCTCACTGACGAGGTCGTAACGTACGTCTGGGGTTTGCTGTTTCTTCTGCTCAGTGTAGAATTGCCTGGTATTTCGGGGCTGGATCACTCTAGTGAGTAAGACCAGACTGACATACTACAGGATATTTCTCCCTGTGAAGGGCACAAGTGAAATAAAAGAGTCTGGTGTCTGAGTAGGTGACCAGGACTTTAGAACAAGTGTAGTTTAATATTGTTCATTCTCAGATTGAGCACCTCTGTTTTTGCTAATCTGATAAGATTTCTATTTAATTATACTGAAAGCAATGGCACTAAGGAGTGGAAACATACAATAGCAGCAACATTATCTGCATTGAAGGTCCTCTACTAGGTTACAAATAAGGTAAACAATGAAATGGATGCCCCTGATACAGCATAATTGGCTATCACTGGTAATAGAACAATTGCAATTGTTGTACTTTCTAAAAATATTGCTGAAGTTAAATTCTTCCAAACAGCATCCTGTAAAAACCAAGTCCCTGTAAATAACAATAATGACAGAAACATTAACATTTATTAGCTTCTTTAAATTAAGCTGACAGCCAACTGCTGCTAGTCACCCCCACTGTTAGCATTGATTAAACACCTTAGATAATGTTACGAGCAGAGAGGGAGGATCTTTTCATGTAATTTATGACAGATCCCTTGGGCACCCCTCTAGTAACCATCCCTTCCTCTGACTGTATTGCAATAACTATAATATTGTGAGACTGTATGTGAGGAGCAGCTGTGGACAGAATTGTGCAGGAAAGTTGGAGAGTCAGTTGTCTAATTTAAAATTTCTAATACCAACCAGATGCAATTATATGTATTTATATATACTCTTTTCATTTCTGCAAACACTGTGATACCTCTAATTAGTGACCTGAATTAACATGACATTTGGCATCTCAAGCCATACTTGATTGCATGATTTAAAGCAATATAAAAGCCACAGCGATGCCCTAATAAGAGGAGATGGTGGTTTCATTTATGTATTGATCATTAATAACGTTTTTACTTAATAAACCGTATTCACTATTAAATTCACATTTAAACTCTAGATTATATGCCACTAATTGTGCTGATTGTCTTCTCCCTAAGATCACCAAGAGGAAAAGTGGGGGTCTGACTAAGAGACATGTCTAAAAGCTTTAAGAACTTGTATTAGAGGCCAAACAATTATTTGTATTCTAACTTCACAGAAAATGCGTATTGTCAGTGGAAACTACATTAAGTCTCCAGCCAAGGAAAACCATTGTGCTGATACAACATTGACCTTATAGTGAACAGGGACCATCAGCAGCTGATCTCTAATATTGTGGTCAAATAGAGTACATCTGCATCCATTGTAGTGCTCTCAAATAATCTAGGCCAGCGGGTCCCAAACCCCTCCTCAAAACCCAACAGACTGGCCATGTTTTAGGTTCACTGTCTAAATATGCAGGTAAAGCAATTTGAGGCCTCACAGACTCAATGAATACTAGTTGCCTCACCTTTGTTCACACAGTGTTTGACCAAAATCCTGCCCTGTCTGGTGGGTCTTGAGGAGGGGTTTGGGAATGACTGATCTAGGCAATAGAGATGTATGTGCTTTGTTCAGGGCCTACTTCCTTTACTATGTTCCTACCACTTCTGCTGGAAGGCTTTTCCACTTATAAAGTACTACTCATGTCATTATCTTGAAATATTTCACCTTTCAACCTCAAATCATGATGTCTTTTTCCTGCATTCCCATCTTTATAAACAGTACTAAAATTGTAATAAATCCATTTAAATATTTGATCATATGAACCCGCTCCCTTGTTTACCTTATTAGTTTTGTCTTTTAGACCATGAACCACTTTAGCCGCCCTCCTTTGAGTTTTTCCAATTTATTAATATCCTTTTTAAGATCTGGGCCCAGTTTTCTATGTAAGGCATGACTAGGGATCCATAGAGTAACATTTTTTTTGCATTGTTCAGACATTTCCGACTCTCTGTGACCTCATGGACCTTAACACACCAGGCACATCTTTATGGCCATGGTCACACTGATCCACTTGGTTTTCATGGCAGAGATACTGGAGTGTGTTGCCAGTTCATTCTCCAGTGGGCCACAGCCTACAGCTCCTGGTATTCCTAGGTGATCTCTCATAAATAGACCAGGCCCAACCCTGCTTGGCTCCGGGGGTGGGCGGGGGGACTTTTGGTTCCCTGACTGGAATCAAATCCAGTTTGCAGCAGTAAAAGCACTGATTCCTAACCATCTTTTTCTGCTGCTAATTCTTCTTCCAATCAAATCAAGCACCCTACTAATATTTTCTGCACATTAATTCATTGTTTCCCTCCTTTTAAATAATTCCCAAATTCCTTTTCTGTTGCAGTTATCATATTATCAATATGTATAAAATCTACCTTTTTATGGCTCAAATGCATAATTTTGCTTTTATCAGCAATATATTTTAGACACTGCATACTTCGCCATTCTTGCAGGCTTTTGTTACATATTTTTGTGTCATCTACCAATAGGCAAACCTTCCCATGAAGCACAATAATAATATCACTAATAAATAAATTAAACAAACCAGAGCCCACTCCTCTAGTAACCATCCCTTCCTCTGATTATATTACATTAACTATAACATTGTAAGACTGTATGTGAGGAGCAGCTGTTGACAGAATTGTGCAGGGAAGTTGGAGAGTCCTCAGACCATTATAGAAAGGTAATTACACAATACTGATTATAAAATAAACCTCTGGTCATGGGTAGAGGAATAAAAAATGTTCACGTAATATTGCATTGAGGAAATAGCAATTTTAAACAAAACATATTGCAAAGCTGTTGATTTATCATAGACTAGATTGTGCTATGTTTAGGTTGTTTAGTAGCACCAGCTCTACTAAATATATCAATACTAAATGAATAATAAGGCAAACTAAGAATTCAGAAAATATCAATAATCGCACAACTATTCAAATATAATTAGAAAATAATATATTGTAAATCATAGGAACATTTCAGAAAATAATGCACAACTGTCAGCCCAGCACATTAATTCTTTATAGCTATGGATTGCTTGGAATAAAATGCACAGAAATCCAACATGGATTTAGATTTAATCAAAGCAACCATACAGACTTTTCAGATTAAATTCAAAATTTCCCTCAAGTCTTTTAAAATTGTATTATATATAAATATAACATTAGTTCAGGGTCCCATCATTGATTTTAATTATTGATTAACAGTTACAGTCTGCTTATTTTTATATATTTTTATACATTTAAAGTGAATTTGAGATCCTACATTTTCTATAACACATTTAATGGGGCACTGTAATGGTTCAGTTTTCATAACTAAGAGACCCAAAGAAGAGCAGGGTATTACTTCTCCACTCTCCCAAGAATAAGCAAAAACATCTAGAAAAGGAGGAAGCAGTGTACGAAACTGTTTTAAGGTCATGTAAACTAATTCTAACGTTTACCGTGAGGATTTTATATTTTATATTGTGTTCAGTGGATCATGGATATGACCTGTAAAGGGGAATTTGCAGTGGAGTATGCAGCTATCCTACTAATGGTGCAGGTTTAGGATATCAAATCATTTGTTTTTGTTTTGAGTACACTGGTTCTATAGGGGGGCACATTACATATTCACTCTCATAGAGCATGTTTTACAAATTACAAGAGTTTTCTGGGTCCCTATTATGATGACGGATATTGTATAAAATGTTATTTTTTGTAAATCCCTTTAAGTCTGGAAGCTTGGTTCTGCCAGTTTCGTGTGAATGAGGTTACCGGTCAGATATTATTTTATTATTATGCATTACTGCATTGTATAGCATGTCATTGTTACCCGACATCCTCTGCTGCTGAGCAGCTCGGAGTGATTAACTGGTTAGGCAGGTTTGAGGCTTGTCTGAGACATGACTAGGCCCACAAGGAATCTTTGTCTTCCCCACAAATAATTGAGCGACGCCACCTTTTGTGGTTTAAATTCTGGAGAATGAGTGAGCCCCAATTAAAGCGACTCTTTAGGCTATTTGCTTTTTATGTTTTTTGTAAATGTTTTAAATAGGTAACTTAATTAATTTTATACTCCCAATGTAAGCTTTATATAAAATGTACGCTTTAATTACTTCTAATAAGCAGCCAGAGTAACAGGTTCCAACCTTCTTCCTCTCATTAGTGCTGCCATCTTTCACGTCACCTAAGGTCACACCCACAGGAAAACGTATTTGCAAAACAGTGTCATGCTGCTAGTAAGCATAAGTACAGCATGTCATTGTCTGTTGCTATAGTGTAAAGTTCCTCCCTTGTAGGTCAGTCTTAGGTCACAGATGTGAAAGATGGCAGAACTCATGAAAATAAACAGGAAGAAAGAAGCTGAGAATCTGTTACTTTATAGGCTTCTTCGAAGTAAGGGAATATGAATTTTGTATGACACTAATAAATTAATTGAACGTGTATATAAAGGCAGAGTGTATATATCTGTCTTGCAGTGTATCACATATATAGTTGTCAGCAATACGGATTGTTGCTAACGCTTGCAACTGCGACCTTCAAAAACATGAAAAAAAAAACATTAAAAAAAACCATAAAAAAACATCACACACAGCACGGGAGGACAGCCAGGACGTCTGGGAGTGAGGTTGCACGTAAATTTAAGTCCAATTTACAGAGTTTCTCCACTCGCAAATCGCCTAAGCGAGATATAAAATGGGCGACAAAAAACCCCCCAAAATGAGGCTAGACGACCCCTAAGCACGCAAAACACCGCCAGGCACATACGACTTTTACCCAGGACCGTACGAGGTACAAAATGCACTATTAGGAAGGACGGAAAATGCTTCAGACCCGCGTAACACATACACAATCGCAGCCATTTTACAACACTGTCTTAAAACTAATAACATAACCATTATAAAATACCGTTTTACACAACTACACAGACGGTTTGCCCTCGCGCACGCAGCCTATTTACACTGCACACTTGCCACATTTCTGACACTTTCTCCTCAGATCACCAACAGTCCAAATATACATTGCATGCTGCAGAAAAACAACAGCGATTGTTAGCTCTTCAGCATATTGATTGCTCAATATATTATTTACAAATAGGTAAAGTATATATTAATTTATTATTTAATTAATTAATTATTATAAAAAAAATTGATTTATAAAAAATAAAAAAAAAGAGCAGGGGAGAGGCTCGATGAGCGCCAAAGGTGCTCAGCGCGGGGCTCACAATGAGCACTGAGGGTGCTCAGAGGAGCAAAAGTACACAAGGGAAGAGGCTCGCAATGGGCGACGAAGGCGCTCATCATGGCGCTAGCAATGAGCGCCGAAAGTGCTCAGACGACCAAAAGTACATGAGAGGAGAGGCTCGCAATGAGCAAGGAAGGTACTCAGAGGACTAAAAGCCTTACATTGTGTGCCAAACTGCATTACCTGCCTTACAATTTTACTGCAGTCATTTTTTTTTTACGGGCAAGTCGCTAGTGTCTATATAAAGAGATAACAATTGTGTTTATTTTTTTTTCCAAGGTAATTGTTGCCCCACCAGATTAAAACCACCAGCCTCCACTGTTGCAAATACTAAAATGCAAATTGTATAAAAAGGACGTATGTGTGTGGGAGGGCTCCATATGTGTATTGTTTTCAGCCTAATGCCATTCGGTAATGAAATGAATGAGCACATGCTGACCCCAGGAAGTAATCAGGCTAATTACTTATGCCACATTGTGCCTTTGGTGATAATTAAAGCATCACTGCACAATGAAACTATTTTTTTTTCAAACTTAACTAAGGGCATAATTAATCAGGGAAAAAGTCATAGTTATTCATTCGAAAATAAAATGTTATGTCTCTGCAGGACCCTGGAAGGATCTATGATATAGATGTTGAAGTTGTACATTTCTAGAGAGCTGTAGTTGCATTGATTGATGCAAGGTATTTGCTTCTGGGCCAGTGAAGGGGTGTGGTGTCCATTTAAGTCTTATCCTATTATCAAATAAAAGCTCTGGACTTGTGCCTGTTCCCTCGTCCCCACCTCTGCCTCCAGTAATAGCTCCAAACACATACTCCCATCGTCCATTTACCCAAGTGGTTCTCTAAGGCCAGTTGAGATTGAAATGCAAGTCTGCAAGGTTGCTGTTTCTCTTGTGCAGGGGTCTTGTTTGGTATTTCAAGTCTGGCCTATTCCTTGGAGCACAGTCAGTCTGATATACTAAAGGAGATTTCTCCTTGTAATTGCACAAGGTGAGCGAGCACTATGCCACAAGGCAGGATACTTACCTGGCATTTGTTTTGCTCACCTACCATCACTCCTGTCCTGTGTTTGAGTCTCTGAGATCCTGTCCTGACATCACACCCAATACAAGCCTGGTGCTGTCAGATTGTTATGTATGAGCAGGCTGTGTGTGTTATTGATATCACAGCTTGCTCCACAGATCTGTTTTCATCAAACAACATCCCAAGTTAAATTACCTCCGGGTCAGGTAATCTCACACGTAAGGTCACCCAGACAAGGTCCCTACAAAGGTGCCAACTGATTTCAAATCTCTCTAATCTCCAGCTAAATAATTTGCCTCAGGCTCACAGCTCGGGGCCGTCTCTTTCTCTGTATCTCCCCTTCTATTTGACTGCTTATTGACTCCATCACTGCTGCGCTAAATCCTTATAGATTCAATATCCAGTCTTTAATCTACTTGCACCAACTGGCCTTATCTAACTAAACCTTAAATTGGAAATGCCAGTCTTACTTTGCAGGAAATGGGGGGGTAGAAAATTCACAGACCAGTTTTTTTTTTTTTCCAATTAAATTTGTCCGGTCGCAGCCCTGTGTGAAATTCTAGGCCATTAATGTCACAGTCACGGGGGCCTGTCAGGTCCTCCCTGTATCTGGAGGAAGCTGGGCACGCGTGGCCTGGCCTTGTGTATAACTGACAGCAGAGATGGGCAAGGGTGATAATCTGTCATCCCAGCATGTCTCAGAATGCCTGGTCCCCACCTTCTAAATAAAAGCTTGAGAGAAAGGAAAAAACATGCAGAAAGCTGCCTGATCCCTTTAAAGAGCAACCGTGTATATTTTTTCTATTTGTTCTTTTGAATAACTAAATCTGATGATAGGTAAAATAAAATAAAAAGCGTTTACATTTATAACTTTTGTATGTAATTATAATTATTTAATATGTGACTCTTCCAAAGTGGATTCTGTCTGTTACTTTATGCGGATGGTGTGTTCTTCCTCTGCATTCAAAGTCTCCTCTCACCTCAAGAAGCTGATCACTAGAATCCAAAATGGCAGATTCAACAGTAGCATAATTGCATATAAAACGTAATAATGTAAAGTCTGTATTATTTGTAAAACATTTGCCTGTTTTCAACTTTCAGAACAGTATTCTTTAAATATATGGCAACAATGACCTTTAAAGTTCTACTGTACACCAATGTTTACAATATTCTTTTTTGAATTACACTTGATAATGGGTTCAATATCCTTAGAAAGGTAAAATAATAAATATGGTCATTAATTATTTATCTGTTACATGCAGTTATTTTTTGTGAAAGCTTGCACTCTAGACTGAAAGCACTTTCAGTAACAGCAATGGCAATCTTATGTCTCCTCCCCTCTGTCAAAGCAGTTAGTCAAATATTGCAATGGTGGCTCCCTGCAATGGCTAATTACTTATAATAATAAACGGTATATTGTACAGCATACTTCCCAACTGTCCTTATTCAATTGCAAGCCCGCAGTTGTTTTCATAAGTCGTAAGTCTGCAGGCTTGAAATTTGCAACAGTTCAATTAATCAATTGAACAAGCCCGCAGCTAAGTGGCCGAAAGCTTAAACCGTAAACCATGTACCCATAAGTAGCATTTCAGAGAGTGATCATGATCAATTAAGCAAGACCATAACTGCCGATTTAGAAACAGACAATAGTAAAAGAGACCATTATCATGACGTCAGTAAAACATGGAGGTTAAATGTCAATCAATTAGCGTTTAGAGGTCCGATATGCGATCGGACTCGCAATCCGCAAATGTACAAAATAATAAAAATGAATGACGATACTGTCTTAGCCCATGTGGTGGCCTGATATGTGTTAACTCCTTGATTCTCGAGATTGATGTAACACAGAAATGAAACGTGAAAAAAATAATTATTGATTTCAGATTTGCGAGCTTTTGCAATTCATTCTAATGTCTTTCATAGCTTTCCCCGTCTTTTAAAGTGCAGTATTGATCTGTTATTTGCATTTACAGTGCCATGATCAGGTGTTTAACCCCCTTGAGAGTCCTATCTGGTACGCATAGGATTTTCTTCTACATTTGCCATTTACGGGTGTGAAAACATTTGCAGGCTTGAGGAATTGTAGTAATTGAATAGCGATTTGCGATTGTAACATTTAAGGGCTTGAAAGATCAAAGGCTTAGGTGGGTTGGAGTTTGACAACTGCAGGGATTTTCACCCTGTAACCTGCAGATTGTTTGTGGGTAGCTATAAGATACCAATTGAATAACAAATTAGTTTACGGGCTCCAGTAACTAATAATTGCTTGATTGAATAAGGCTCATAGACTCCCAAATGTCCCTCTTTTGATGAAAAAAAACACATTTTAAGGCAAAACCCTGTTTTCTATTCCAGCCATGTGCCACTTTCTCCAATTTTTCCTGTTGTTTTTTTTTTTAAGTCTTTGAAGAATATGAAAGACTTGAGTGTAAGTTCTACAATCTGTATCTGCGTATGGAGCATTGTTCACAGATTGAGCGTTTACTTGAACAGAAATACAAAACACTAATCAGTGTGTCCCCTTCTGGATCTCTACCTTGAAGGGGCTTGTTAACTTCAATGAAGCTGTGAGATATATCATGTAGGGTCACCCAAGATGGGAAGGTCATAGCAGAGAGGTCAGACAAATAGTGATCCACTGGAGAAGTAACTGGCAACCCACTCCAGCATCTTTGCCAAGAAAACCATATGGACGAGTGCATCAAGAAACATAGACAGATGTGCCTGGCCTGCTGCATCTAAATACTCACCTAGAGTCGGACACGACCGAAGGGCTGAACAACAATACCAATCAGTACATAATATGAGTGTCTCTCTTTTGGCGGTACAGGAATCCCTTATTACACAAGAGTAATGTGTTCCATAAAATTGCTTGTAAAGAAAAACATATAATGAAAAAAGACATCTCTCATTGGTTCCTATGTACAAATCTGCTATTTTTACTCATAATAGTGAAAATGTGCTTGCATAATGGATATATAGGTATTCAATTTCCTTAATCATATAAATTACATTTTGAGAGCTCTGTGATGTCAATATTCCCAGATGTCTTCTTTCTGTATAGACATTAAAGGACCACTATAGTCAGAATTTTTCCTTATGGTATTTGGAATAACTAAACATAATAATAGGCAGAATATTTTTCAGAAAATAAAAAAAATAACAATATAAAAAACACAACTTTATATTTTGCAGATTTTATATACAATTACTTTTTTTTATATTCTGTGTAGTTCCTCAAAATAATAAATTTGAAAATGATGGCCCACAGCAATTCTTTAACACCTACTTATACACACATCCATTAACAGAGACTCAAAATAGGATGAATTCCAAGAAAAAAATAGATTCCACACTTTATGAAAACACTATTAAATCTCTTTTTTAAAAGAGCGTCCTGGCAATATGGCATATTTAGGGTTTTGCACATCCCTAGGCACTTTGATCACACTCCTCCATCCCCTTTGCTATCTCCCCATCTATAATTGCCACACGCACTACTTAAGCATTTATTTATATATATACAGTATGTCAGATATTTATGGAACAAACTGTCACTTGCTATAGACATTTCTATGCAATATTATTTTTAACTGTTTGTTTTTATCTGAACGTTCCAGGAATTCAAAATATAGTTAAAGATCAGCTTCTTGTACAGAAAAGACTATTGCCATATGCGTTTCGCAACCATCTGGTGATTACTTAAAGATGGCATTTAACTGTGTACATTATATGTATAGGCATAATAATTGCGCCGGTTTATGATTTGCTCACATATCGTAGTAGTGAACCACCGCTGGAGGAAGGGTCCGTAGTGTCCTGCCAGCTTGCATTCTCTTTCACTTTAGTTATTCATTGAAGCAACACTTTATGATGAAAATAAAATACATGCTTGAAAAATTTGAGCCTAGCTAAGGATATAGGGACATATTCTATTAGCTGCCTGCAAATTCCTCGAACTCACAAATGTGGCTGCGGGTCTTTTTTTCTCTACATGTTTAGATGTATTGTATTGACTCCAGCTCACAAATTCCAATGGCAAGGCTGAACTCATAAACCCTGCCTTTTTAAGTCTGATTTCAGGGGGCATGATCATATGATCTGACAATATTTAAACTTTAAACACAGCCAATAGCAAATGAGTCCATCATCATAATGTCAATAAAACATGGAACAGTCAGAGGCTAAGAATTAATTAGTGGCAATACATAATATTTTCAGATTAAGCTCGCAATCAAGAAATCTAGCACACTGTTAAATTATGTGCTTTAGTCCATGTGGGTTTCATGATTTGTATTAACCCCTTGAGTCCCGGGATCGATATGACTCATAAATAACACTTAAAAAGTATTTTTTAATTTTTGCATATTTGTGGGTGTGAGACTGGTGTGCAATTAATTATAATGTCTTTCCATGCCTTCTCATGCTTTTATAGTACAGTATTGTGTGTTTCATTGCGGTTACAGCTCCAATAAGTGTTTGAAAAAGAACCTGTGAGTCTTATTTAGTACTCATAAGATTTTTGACAGAAACTTGATACATTTTTCAGTTGTGGGTTAGATTTTATTTGCGATCTAGAGATACCGGTCTAATAGAATATCGATTTAGTGCAAGTTTAATTAGTTAGCGCTCATAATATTCGAGCTGTTCTAAAACCAATGAAGTTCTACGGCCCATTTGGCTCTCCAGTAGGGTTGCGGGCGGGGAACTCGTAATCAGATTGAGAGTAGCTGATAGAATATGTGGCAATATTAAGAGCAGTTTTAAGTGTGTATACATTTACAAATTGGGGCCATAATTAGGCAGCATACCTGGCAGTAGATCCGTCCCCGCTTCCTGTCCAGGGAGTCAAGTTTAATTATCCCCTCCAGATTTTTGGGGCTCCTACGCCCATGCTTTGGTACATTTTACCTTTACATTTCTGCACAATCAGGGCTTGCAGTTATCATTGTGACTAACTAGGGGAAGGGGGTTCATGCTGAAATAGCAATGAAATAACAAATCCCTGACACCCCCTCCACTTGTAGATATGAGAAACGCACAATCCCAGCCACCAAACTAGCAAGGTGCTGAAACTAGACAGGATGGAACATTCTAAACCCAAACAGAGTCTGATACATTTCAGAATTTGTCTAAAGTTTGTAGTTTGTTAAGTATTTCAAAAACATGCTTTTCCAAAGCTACAGTGTCCTTTTTGTGATGCGGAAAGTATCTGTGTTTCTATCTCGCCAAGCAAGGAAAGAGTTAAGAGTACCCAAGATCCTCCAATGCTGTGTGTTATTAATATCTGGCTGGGACATGCATGGCGGCCTCTCTGGCAAGGACAGGCTTCCTCACCAGCATCTTATTAGTTATCTGCATCCTGTATCTTGGCATTTTCCAGCCCAGCACCTCACCCCGTCCCCGGCCTGTCTGGTACAATTACATTGTAGGAAGGAGAGTGTAACATTTAGGAGAACTGATGAATATTGACACGTTGCATGTGGCTGGGGATGTAGGTGCCAGGCTGTGACCTGCTAAATTAGAGGCAAGTGGCCCGCACAGCGTGGTGTTAGCGATTCTCATGAACGATCAGCACAGGCTCCCATTGCGAAGAGTCTGCATGCTATTTAATGCAGCCTGATGCCTCTGTAGGCTGCTGCTTGCACGGTGGTGATACAATGCCCCCTGCTGCATACTGCTGGGATTGCCACTGGTGAATTTAGTATATATATATATATATATATATATATATATATATATATATATATACATTCACAAATCATCCAAGGGTCTTCTTAATGTGATTTATTGGGTGTTACAATGTTTAAGTCGCAAAAGGAATATTTTTCGAGAATATAAATAGACACACAAACATTGGGGTCATTTATTTTATATTGAATAAAAGTATCTAATATCATGGGGGAGGGGGTGGGCTCACTGTATAATTTAATTGCATATAACGAAGAATACAATAACAAGAGGACATGCTTTAAAATGGTGGGGAATTCACAAAGTGAACACTTTACAGAAAGGGTAGTAGATGAGTGGGCTAGCATTCCAGCAAAAGCAGTAGAAATTAATACAGTAATGGAGGAGTAAATAGGCCTGATTTTTTTTAGATATAATGGGTCACATTGGTTCCTAACTGTTGTCAAAAGCTACATTCTTCTATACAAGAGAGAGGCCTGCAAAATTATATAAGGAAAAAGGGAAATACTGCCTCAAGGAATATATCATCTAGTGGTATAATGGTAGATTATATGCCAAGGAGTTATAAATTGAGACTCTGTGTAATGACAGATCCTGTGTGAAAAAATGTACAAGCTAGTATAATGTAACCCTTCACCATCCCAAGGAGTCTACCATCTAGTAGAGACTCATGAATAGAAGAGTGTTAACTAGTGAGACCAAGTTACTTGTGTAGGATAAGGTGAAGGGTTTGATATTTAAAGGAAAAGAGATTTCATCTGCGTTCAGGCACTTCCTGTATTTAGAATGTGAGATAGCGGAAGCGAGATGGAAAGAGAGTGAAAGAGAGAAATGAAGGGAGAGAGGAAGAGAATGAGTGTGAGAGAGATAAAGGACGGGAGAGAGAGGAAGAGGAATGGATAACAAGGAAAAAAATATGTGTGAGGGAAACAGATTGAGGTGAGAGGAAAAGAGATTGAGAATTTGTGAGAGAATGAATGTGAGGAAGAGGTATGGAGAATGAGTGAGGGTGAGAGAATGGATAAGAGGAAGAAATATGGAGAATGAGTGAGGGTGAGAGAACGGATGAGAGGAAGACATATGGAGTATGAGTGAGGGTGAGAGAATGGATGAGAGGAAGACATATGGAGAATGAGAGAGGGTGAGAGAACGGATGAGAGGAAGACATATGGAGAATGAGTGAGGGTAAGAGAATGGATAAGAGGAAGAGGTATGGAGAATGAGTGAGGGTGAGAGAATGGATAAGAGGAAGAAATATGGAGAATGAGTGAGGGTAAGAGAATGGATGAGAGGAAGACATATGGAGAATGAGTGAGGGTGAGAGAATGGATGACAGGAAGAGGTATGGAGAATGAGTGAGGGCGAGAGAATGGATAAGAGGAAGAAATATGGAGAATGAGTGAGGGTGAGAGAATGGATAAGAGGAAGAAATATGGAGAATGAGTGAGGGTGAGAGAATGGATGAGAGGAAGAGGTATGGAGAATGAGTGAGGGTGAGAGAATGGATAAGAGGAAGAAATATGGAGAATGAGTGAGGGTGAGAGAATGGATGAGAGGAAGAGGTATGGAGAATGAGTGAGAGAATAGATGAGAGGAAGAGGTATGGAGAATGAGTGAGGGTAAGAGAATGGATAAGAGGAAGAAATATGGAGAATGAGTGAGGGTGAGAGAATGGATGAGAGGAAGACATAAGGAGAATGAGTGAGGGTGAGAGAATGGATGAGATGAAGAGTTATGGAGAATGAGTGAGGGTGAGAGAATGGATGAGATGAAGAGTTATGGTGAATGAGTGAGGGTGAGAGAATGGATGAGAGGAAGAGGTATGGAGAATGAGTGAGGGTGAGAGAATGGATAAGAGGAAGACATATGGAGAATGAGTGAGGGTGAGAGAATGGATGAGAGGAAGAGGTATGGACGATGAGTGAGGGTAAGAAAATGAATGTGAGGAAGAGGTATGGAGAATGAGTGAGGGGAGAAAATGAATGTGAGGAAGAGGTATGGAGAATGAGTGAGTGTGAGAGAATGGATAAGAGGAAGAGGTATGTAGAATGAGTGAGGGTGAGAGAATGAATGTGAGGAAGAGGTATGGAGAATGAGTGAGGGTGAGAGAATGGATGAGAGGAAGACATATGGAGAATGAGTGAGGGTGAGAGAATGGATGAGAAGAAGAGGTATGGAGAATGAGTGAGGGTGAGAGAATGGATGAGAGGAAGAGGTATGCAGAATGAGTTAGGATGAGAGAATGGATGGGTTGAAGAGGTATGGAGAATGAGTGAGGGTGAGAGAATGAATGAGAGGAAGAGGTATGGAGAATGAGTGAGGGTGAGAGAATGGATGGGTTGAAGAGGTATGGAGAATGAGTGAGGGTGAGAGAATGGATAAGAGGAAGAAATATGGAGAATGAGTGAGGGTGAGAGAATGGATGAGAGGAAGAGGTATGGAGAATGAGTGAGGGTGAGAGAATGGATAAGAGGAAGACATATGGAGAATGAGTGAGGGTGAGAGAATGGATGAGAGGAAGAGGTATGGACGATGAGTGAGGGTGAGAGAATGGATGAGAGGAAGAAATATGGAGAATGAGTGAGGGTGAGAGAATGGATGAGAGGAAGACATATGGAGAATGAGTGAGGGTGAGAGAATGGATGAGAGGAAGAGGTATGGAGAATGAGAGAGGGTGAGAGAATGAATGAGAGGAAGAAGTATGGAGAATGAGTGAGGGTGAGAGAATGGATGAGAGGAAGAGGTATGGAGAATGAGTGAGGATGAGAGGAAGAGGTATGGAGAATGAGTGAGGGTGAGAGAATGGATAAGAGGAAGAAATATGGAGAATGAGTGAGGGTGAGAGAATGGATGAGAGGAAGAGGTGTGGAGAATGAGTGAGGGTGAGAGAATGGATGAGAGGAAGAGGTATGGAGAATGAGTGAGGGTGAGAGAATGGATAAGAGGAAGAAATATGGAGAATGAGTGAGGGTGAGAGAATGGATGAGAGGAAGAGGTATGGAGAATGAGTCAGGGTGAGAGAAAAATGAGAGGAAGAGGTATTTAGAATGAGTGAGGGTGAGAGAATGGATAAGAGGAATAAATATGGAGAATGAGTGAGGGTGAGAGAATGGATGAGAGGAAGAGGTATGGAGAATGAGTAAGGGTGAGAGAATGAATGTGAGGAAGAGGTATGGAGAATGAGTGAGGGTGAGAGAATGAATGTGAGGAAGAGGTATGGAGAATGAGTGAGGGTGAGAGAATGGATCAGAGTAACAGAGATAGAGAATATGTTAGGGAGAGAAGTTGAGGGAGTGTGGAAAGGACGAGAGAAAAAAGAGAGAAAGAGAGAGAGAAAAAAAGATAGAAAGGAAAAGAGATGGAGAATGAGTGAGGGTGGGAGAACGCAGCTAAAGTGGAAGAGAAAAGTAGAGAGAGAAGAGGGTAAGAGAGGGCGATAGGGAGAGTATAGAAGGAGTGTGGGAATATGAGAAAGAAAGAAGAATAGAGAGGGGATGGGCAAAAGTGAGAGAAAATATATAAAATAGAGACAGAGGATGTCAGAAAGGAGAGAATGAGAAATAAAAAGCTTGTGGGACAGATCATAGACATGGTATAATGATACATAAATAGACACTGGGGCCCTCATTCAATTGTGATTTGGCCAATTGAATAGTGCTCTAAATAAGCACATAACATATTTTTTTTTAAATAAGTTTTTAGTTAGTGAAAACCTTCCTTTTGGATAGATGTTCACTAACTAAAAACTTCTTTAAAAAAATGTGTTATGTGCTTATTTAGACCCCTATTCAATTGGCCAAATTGCAATTGAATGAGGGCCTGTGGGAGCATGATTTGTACAAATGCCCTACAACACAAGGGTCTGGGTAGGATACCCCACAAGTGGAGAGAGCACCACCCATAATGATATGTATGTCATATTATGCCTACCCACCTACTCAACACTTACATACATATATTGGGTGAATACTAAAAATGTCAGGTGAAGAGGAGAGAAAAAAGAAACAAGAAGAGTAATGAGAGAGGGAGGAAGAGGAGAAAGAGGGAGAGAAATAGGATGTGAGATGGATGGGCGAGAAGAATAGAGAAGAGAAAATGGAGATAAGATAGACTTTGCAGAGATAAAAGCTGGATAGAAAAGAGGGAAACAAAGTATTATTGTATGACTCATACTTGGTACTTAGCAGATTTGTCCCATAGAGTTAATCAGATGCTGTCTCCTCTGAGTTGTCTCAATATTGTCTCTCTTTACAGCGCTGTAAGTTGCACCATAGCAACGGGTGCTGCACAGTGTGGTTACCTGCCGTTTTGTTGATAGAGTACCCTGAGCAGTAATTGAGTGGATTTATTCAATTGTAGGATTGTGCAGGTGTTTAAGAGAGCGGCTTTGAAGTATTAGCAGGAGCCAAGTGCTGAATATGCGACTCTCATTTACTGCTATGTATGATCCGGGCCTCGTCCCCCTGCTCTCCCTCGAGCTTGGGCCCTCTCTGTGTTACTCTGCTGAAAATGCCAATTTTGGATCCCTGTGCTGCGCAGTGCGTCCCAGGACAGCTTAGCAAGTGATAATGCTCCGTTTGCTGGTGATACGCCGCCTGCACTGGAGGATCCTCCGACGCTTCATTGCCGTAGAAGATTATGTTTGATTGTTTTTTAATCGCTGTAATAACAGTAATAGATGCAGTCTGTGGGACTGGTATATACACGCCGTGCAGGAAAAGAGCACTCGCTGCTGAATTAAAGCCTGGGAGACGTTCAGACACATAGCGATTATTGTTCTACGTGCGTCTGTAAACATTATGTAACTTTCCAGGGGTCCTTGGGACATCACTAATCCTTGGCAGGAGTTGTTAGTATTTTAGTTAGTAACAGTAGAGCTCGTAGCTCTCAGAAAACTTATATGTTTATTTTATATTTTCCAGAGATGTATATAGTGTTAGAATAAGGCATATTGTGAAAAAAGAGCACTGATAAGTGGGGAAAATGAAATGAACAACTTTACTTAAAGAGTGACAGATGCATAGAATAGCAACCCAACAGATGGGATGATACATCGATAGGATTCAGAGGTGGAGATAGGATTACAATATTGAGACAAGTGAGCAAAGATAATCTGATGTTTTACAGCAAGGGGACTGGGGTCAGACATGTCCCATCCAGTACTACATTCTATGTGTAGCCCAGAAGGCCCCAGCATGGGATTATCTTGCATGGTCCTCTACAGTGGTAGGTTAATATCAATCATCAATGATATGTTGGGAAATCTGATGTGTGTGCTCCTAGTCATAGTTACACCATTTTGCGAGTGAAGGGATGGCGATTGGGTTGTTAACTCGTGCATTTTAGAGTGAATGCTCCTCTAATGGAATCAATGAGTTACTAGAGATAGGAAGGATAGCACTGTTGTGAGGTGCCTATAGTTCAATTACAATTCTTTTTTTAAGAGAGTATTTTCTCATAGCAAATCTGATGGGATTAATCCTCCAGACTGGGAACAGAGATGTTTGGAATGGACACATCAAGTAATTGTTTTGGACTTCTGTTGTGATGCGTTTTGAACACAACCTCAGACTCCTTCGAAGTTGCGGGTAGATTATCGCAAGCAAAGGAAACTTGAGGCAATGTTTCCATCCTGGTGTGAAATTTATGGGAAAACCCATTAACGAGAAAGCAGGCCAAGTGTTGAGAAGGATGACATACCAAGTAATCAGTTTACCTTGGCAGGTCTATAGCTTATTTTGCATTGTTGTAGTTTAGTTGTTCAGTTACATCTCCCAGTCACTGCTCCTCTGAGCTCCATCAAGTTCATGTTCATTGATTCAGTGACCTCATTTATCCATCTTCTCTGTTGTCCCGTTCTTCTTGTGCCTTCAATCTTTCCCAGCACCAGAGTCTTCTCTAGTGAATCATGCCGTCTCATGATATGGCCCAAATATTTGAGCTTCAGCCTCATGATCATACCTTCCAGTGAACAGTTTGTCTTGATTAGTTTTCGCCTACACTGCAATTCAATTCCGTCAGTTATACAGCACTCAGCCTTCTTTATGGTCCAGCTCACATCTATATGTTATTACTGAGAATAGTATAGTTTTAACTATGTGGACATTTGTTGATAGTTTATTATCTTTACTTTTTACTTGCTTGTCAAAGCTTGCCACAGCTTTCCTCTCCAGAAGCAAACTTCTTTTAATGTCATGCCTACAGTCACCATCTGCAGAGATCTTGGATCCCAGGAAAATAAAATCTGTCACTGCCTCCACTTCTTCCACATCTATTTGCTGGGAACTGAGATTGCTGTTTGCCATGATCTTCATCTTTTTAACGTTAAGCAGCAGGCCAACTTTTTTACTCTTTTACCCTCATCAATAGGCCCTTTAGTTCCTCCTCACTTTCAGCCATCAAAGTTGTTGATATTTCTTCCAGCAATATTGATTGCTTTGGATTCCTCCAGCCCGGCCTTACTCTTAATGTACTCTGCATATAAGTTGAATAAATAAAGTGACAATTTACAACCTTGTTTCTACTCCTTTTCCACTCTTGAACCATCCATTTCTCTTTAAGAACATGACACATTTTGTTGTCAATGGGCATTAGAATAGGCGATGTGGAGGCAAAAAAGATTGTGATTGAGTGTGGACCAGTTCAGGCAAAATCATCTATCAAATAGAGGTAGTAGTTTCTTGTCATCTTTGAGGAAACACTGAGCAGAGGACATCCAGAAACAGGCTGAACCCCAAGACAAATTCAGGCACGGTCATCTTCTGATTCAGGCGAGGATCCATTGATTTGACAATCACAGAGTCATCGCCTTGAGTGATTGTTTTGTTGTCAGACAATTTGTTGGTAGAGATGAGGAGAGACACAAGGTTCACATCTTTCCCCTCTGTGATGTCCCTTCTCTTGTGTAATGAGATTAAGTGAGAGGGCATGATGGTAGGAGGTGATGAAGAAAGCCCACCTTGACTTGGGTGTGGAGCGAGTGGAGGAGTGGGTGCAGGGTTCTCCAAACAAAGCATCCAGATCTTGCAGGAATTGACAGAAGAAGCTATATTGGCTATAATCCACTGAAGCTGACTGGATTTCTCATTATGCTGGTTCTGAACTGGTCGCTAAATGGTTCATCTAGAGTGGATGAGCCTGTACTGCTCCAATTTTCTCGCTCATGTAGGGTATGGGATTCTGAGGTCGTTGAGCTACTGTAGTGTAGGGTAAATAATACAAATATCCTTAAATTTTTAGTATATATATATATATATATATATATATATATATATATAAAATATATGTATATATATATATATATATATATATATATATATATATATTATGTTATGGTGTGTCACCAGAGAGCAGTAGAGAGCACTTCAAGACTTCTCCCCAGGAGTGAGATGGTTAACGAGCACCTTAAAAAGCTTGGGTGTGGCTGCAATCAAGGCCTGCTGCTACCTGCAGATGGAGATTTGTTTGGAAGTGTGGAGCCTGTGAAGAGGCAGAACAAACCTGAGACAGCTCTGTGTGGTCAGAGAGGGCTCAGTCTGGGCCAGGATAGAGTTACTGAGACACCTCTAGGGAGCTGCATCCTGAAGAGAGATTTGTTTGGAGACTGCTCTGAGAAGCAGTAAAGATACAGAGCTGCAGACTGAAAGCTACTGTGATTTAAAATACTGTATATACTCGAGTATAAGCCGAGTTTTTCAGCCCTTTTTATTCAGGCAAAAAAGGGCCCCCTCGGCTTATACTCGAATCACTCTCCTCCCCGTGTCTCTCTAACCCCCCCCGTGTCTCTCTAAACCCCCGGTGTGTCTCTAACCCCCCCGTGTGTCTCTAACCCCCTGTGTGTCTCTTTCCCTCCCCCCTCCTCAACCTAAACCCTCCTCATCCCCCCTTCTCCTCCCAAACCCCCCTTCTCCTCCCAAACCCCCCTAAATACCTCCCCCCTCTCCCCTCACTTACCTGTTTGTGCTCCAGCCTCCGCTCCTTGACCCGGCGCCACAGCGCACATGTGACGTCACATGCGCGCCTGCGCCGGGTCAAGGAGCGGAGGCCAGAGCACAAACAGGTAAGTGAGGGGAGAGGGGGGAGGTATTTAGGGAGGTTTAGGTGGAGGAGGGGGGTTGAGGAGGGGGGTTGGGGTTGAGGGGGATTGAGGGGGCAGGTTGAGGGGGGTTGAGGTTGAGGAGGTGGGTTGGGGTTGAGGGGGGTTAAGATTGAGTAGGGGGGTTGAGGATGAGGATGGGGGGGTTGAGGAGGAAGGTTGAGGAGGGGGGTTGAGGAGGGAGGTTGAGGATAAGGAGGGAGGATGAGCAGGGAGGTTGAGGATGAGGAGGGAGGTTGAGGATGAGGAGGAGGGGTTGTGGAGGGGGGTTGAGGAGGGAGGATGAGGAGGGGGGTTGAGGAGGGGGGTTGAGGAGGAGGGGTTAGGGTTGAGGGGGGTTGAGGTTGAGGAGGGTTGAGGTTGAGGAGGGTTGAGGTTGAGGAGGGGGTTGAGGATGAGGATGGGGGGTTGAGGAGGGAGGATGAGGATGGAGGGCTTGAGGAGGGGGTTGAGGATGGGGGGGTTGAGGAGGGAGGTTGAGGATGGGGGGTTGAGGATGAGGATGGGGGTTGAGGATGGGGGGGTTGAGGAGGAAGATTGAGGAGGGGGTTGAGGATGGGGAGGTTGAGGAGGGGGTTGAGGAGGGAGGTTGAGGATGAGGAGGGAGGATGAGGAGGGAGGTTGAGGAGTGGGGTTGAGGAGGGTGATAAGGGAGGGGGGAAGAGACACAGGGAAGGGAGAGGGGAGAAGAGACACAGAGAGAGGGGGACACAGAGGGCACAAGAGGGACACAGGGGGCAGCACATTTCCCACCCTCGGCTTATACTCGAGTCACTCATTTTACCCAATATTTTGTGGTAAAATGGGTGCCTCGGCTTATACTCGGGTCGGCTTATACTTGAGTATATACAGTACCCTGAAGATCTTACCCCAGGAAGGGTGAGGTTCCAGAGTCGCCTGGGACTATACAAGGAAAGTGGACTTCTAAACCAGGCAATTGTGCAGGTCTGTATTTTTGGACTGTTTCCGTAGACTGTTGTTTTGCAGTCAGGGAACTAAACTCAAAGTCTAGTCAGAGCTTCAAGGAGAAGCTAGGTCTTTATTTTCAATGTTTATTTCTGTTGTATGCTGACAAATATAAAAGCTTGGTGAAACATTTAAAGGGCTCCTGCATCTTCCATTTTATTAAAAAAACAAGGCACAGATCCTGAGAGTGACAGTGAATCTGTCACAATATATATATATATATATATATATATATATATATAAATGATCAATCTTTCCAGTTAGTGTGATATTTGGCTGTGACGTAAGCTGTGAAACCAGTATTTTCCATTTTTTAGGATATAAGTTATGAAATTGTTAAATCTGCATGACTTGGCAAGTTTCAGTTACAGACAATAACAACTTGTTTCCATAAACAAAATATGTTTTTCAGTCTTATACAAGGGCATAGCTCAAGGATGATCATGATGTCATATCTGACAATGTGTTATGCGCATCTAGGGGCATGCGTTCACTGCATGATATGCACATGCAGATTACTGATTGGATCTGCTAACATTAATAATCTTTCATTGGTTGCTAGTGGGTTGCACCATGTTGCTAGATGGGGGAGGACGAATTTTCCCATTATCTTTATGTACACGAGTATAAAGAGCTTGGTTGTTTACTCTTCTGTTCAGTTCAGCCGGTCAGCAGCAGCCATTTGGATGTTTTGCTACAGATCCACATTTTTGTCTAAATAAACTCTAATAATTAGAAAATTACCAGAGGACTCTGTTGTTTTCTTATCATGACTGGTTTCGGACCATGTGAGTATGGGTTTTTTCCTAATCAGTATCTGCCTCCCGACTGTCCAAAGGTGAAAGGAGGACTGCCTTCCTGCCAATGAGAGCATTCAGCCAGGAGAGGACGGGGCCTGTGACGGACTACTTTCGGGGTCAGATAAATTCTGATCTGCCATGGTGGCAGTGACTGAATTGTGTGAAATTCAATTATAATTAGTAATTGCATAAAGAAGTACCTGAATGACTTTAGGACGATCATGGCCTGAGCAACTGGAGGGCCAAAGTGCTCTTGTATGTCGACTTGGACTGAACCATCGATGTATGTCTTAGTATGATATATTAAGTCAACTGAGTGTCTGATAAGGATTGACGACTGTGTAATCACGATGACACAGGGTTATAGATGTTGCTGGCATTGCCACCAAGGATTGATACGGCTCAAAATGGACTGATGTATAGAGAATGGCTGATGGCAAGGTTCCTATGACTGAATTGTTAAAGAGTTTCAGTGAATTAGGCTAAAAAGGAGGTGTGACGTAATTGCAAGGGCCAAAGGGGAAGTCAGCACATGGGAAGATGTTAATGAGAGCCAAAGATACAAGAACCATCAGTGGGGAAAAATAATTGCAATCTGGGAAAAGTACAGTTAGAGGGCAATTATAGTTATGGAAATGAAATAGGTGAGTAAGAGAATAGATTTGGAGTGGTGGAGAATTAAAGGATAACGATAGGCCATGGCAAAAGGGATCCAGGATGAGGTATAAGAATGGAGGTAACGTGGCGTGACTGGTGGGATAGTGATGATAAGAAAGAGAGAAAATGACCTATGATTGGTGCAGATGCAAAGTTGTATAATGAGCAGACTTGCATCTGGAATTATTAGAGCAATAAAATGCTTAGAACTTTATTAGGGACAGGCTGAAATGAACTAGAATGCTGTACAGTACAGGAGGCAATGGCTGGAGTGGCTAAATTTCACGTCAGACGGGATTAGAAGGAGATTTCGCATAAAAGCATATGTCGCCAGTGCAACCAACTCCGTAGGCATGTCAGAGCCCAGGCAAGCAGAGAGAGGAGTCTGAGGGAAAAAAACTGCAGCCATGGAAAACAAACTGGATGGAACGGCCAAAAGTCAATTAGGGAGCACAAAGAGAGTAACACCTTGTTGGAATGGAGTGGGGCTACCAGAGGCCGAGGCACAGCAGAGAAGCAACCCAAGAAATAGAGGCCGCCAATACAGGGAAGTGGGACACTGCCAAGGAGTGACGCCACGTAAGAAGCAGGCCAAGAAAGGAGTCGGGGGGAGGGTGGGAGGGAAGGATACAATGGGATGGAATCAGAGCAGCGAAGGAGCTAGGACTGACAGAAGAGGTTAGGTCAAAGGGGAGTGTGACAGCGAAGGAGAAGCTCAGGAACAGAAAACATTGACTGGTCTGACGGTTGGGCATGGTAGGGGAACAACTAGAAACTATTTACCAAAATGAGTAAACCAAAGAGGATAGGAAAACAAACGCAGTGGGGCATCAATCAAGCGAAAGGCTAGGGTATGAAACGGACGTGCATGGTGTTTCTTCTAGGGAGACCATTTAAGGGTACTCACCTGGTTTTATTTATACAATTAAAATTAATGCTGTATTTCACCTAAACATTGTTACAAAAATGTTCACTTTACATGCGTTATCACTTGTCTTTTATTGCTACAAAACCTTACTATGTAGTCGTGAACTGCTGAAGAACATAGAACATGATGGTAAATGTCACCGCTTAGAACTCAGCTGCAGTACAACTTGCACTTCAACTTTTGGCCCAACCAGCGCAGTATTCTAAGTAATACTGACATCATTGAATTTACAATGGCAGCTTCCAATGTCCACAAACATGGAGGAATACCTGGCAAACAAGGCAAATTCCATAACTTATACCTTTAGATGGTTAATTTTCTCTAGGGGTGCTATTTATTACCAAAGAAACTTGATTTTAATGAGCCTTTTAGAGGACAGAACAGAGATGGCTGACATGTCAGAAACTTTCAAATATATAGAAGTATTTTTCAGAAATAGATGAATTAAAGAAAATAGGTCATTGGTTCAAGTTTGAGCCTAGATGATTTTGGAGGAATATGCTCAAGTGCTAGTTTAGAGACAGGGTAGTATTTAAGTGGAAAAGCTTTTCAAAATAAGAAATATAGACAAGTACAGGATTTTACGCATATGGATAAATCTGACTTGAGGGGTAACTACGCCTGTGTTTTTTTTAAACTAGGTACAATTGGCTGTGTAGATGAGTCTATGAAATCTGTATTTAACTCTGTGACGATCAGGGGCTATTACTGCCCAGGGCCACCTGCTATAGACTACAGGTTAACTACCCACAAAGACCATTGGTTTCTTGGAAATCTTTGCACCAGCACCCTGATATATGGCTTCTGTATCAGTCAGGGACTCTCCATCAGGAATCAGCACTTCTAGGAGTCTCAGTAACCTTCCTGTGGTAGTGACCAGGACGTTACTTGCAGGGTGGAGATAGATGAGTATAGCAGCCACAAGGAGCAAATAAGAGAACATACAATTGCTATATGTCTCAGCAGTCAACTGCTTTATTTTTGGAATGTCAAACAATATTTATAGGGGATAGATACAGAGGGGGGTGTATACAACACAATAATGACAGGGAGTGGCAAACAAACACAGGAGATTGACTCCACATGGGATCTATTAGTCTGGCAACTTGTCTGGCACCTGTGAACAATAGGCCAATCAACAATACACACATGTCGTCTCTAGCTGTCTAGCACATCATAGGTGTAATTCATTTATCTGGCAAACAATGGGACAAAACAGATTACAATACAACCACTGGTTTCTGTCTGTCTACAATGGCTCATTGTAGACCTATTTTGTTTAACTGTTTCATGACCATTTAGTTACAGTTTAAACATAACACAGAACACTGTAATATAACATGGGGAATTACATATAGTATACAGGATAAGGCAGAGACATATGCCATAAAATCATATGGAGCATAGTGATACACTATGGCCCTATGTTTTGGGGCTATTCACTCCACCACCCATCTGCCCACATTTCCCATTAGTCAATATAATTTCCCTACCTATTTTCCAATGGGGCAGTATGTCCTTTATGGTGGCTCAATGCACCAGCATCCAGGCCCTGGAAAGGGGTCCGTGACAAACTCACATTGTTGTTTTGAAATCTAATACAACTAGCTGTATGTAATAAAAACGTATAATTGCATTTTGTATGTCTTGCTCCAATTTGAAGGAGTTCGACCAGGTGTATTCTGCATTATGCACTGAACACAGAATGAGGTAATTGATCTAAAGCTGATTATTTTTCTTTCAAGAAAAGACAACAAAAGAAGAAATGTGAGCATTCAACTTTATAGACAGTAACATTTAACCTTCAGCTCCCATAACTGATGGAATATAATTTATCACATTGTAATATAATGCATTTTTGGTCCATTTCACAGTAAAATAATCATAATAGCAAGCTAGCTCACGTTACTGTTGCCAATATATAGAGCAAAACTGTGCACAAGACTGGATTCAGTAAATAAATTGAGAAGCTCTGAGTTGTGTGCTATATGGCATGAGCAGGAACCCATCAGGGGTACCATTAGAACTGATGTATGGGGCCCCATTAAGAAGAGGGCCTTGAGGCAAAGGCTTCCCTCTCTGTCTTTTTGCATTTCTCATTCTTTCTATCTGTTTCAGTCAAATATATATTTCTGTGCGTGTGGCTGTATGTATGTATGTGTGTGTGTGCATGTGTGGTTGTTATCACCCTTTCTGTTTAACTCTGTCTCATTGTCTCTATCTCCCTATCTGTACTTATATTTTTGTCTCTATGTCTCATTTTCTGTGTCCACTATATGCCTGTCTCTATTTATCTCACATTCTGTCTGTCTCTCTCTGTCTCACTGTCTGTCTGTGTTGTGCATGTTGTTTTAAGTTTAATAATGCATGTCACACTTATGTTTTAGCGGCTGTCATATGTGGAATTGCCTGTGTGTCAGCACATGTTTGTTAATGTATACATTGCTTGCTGTGGCCTTATCTCACTGTCTACCATGGAATGTGTGGAACTTTGCATCTGGAAGCTTGGGTGGAGCAGAAAAGGCAAAAAAGGCCCAAGACAAGTTTTTAATTTTGGTTTATATGAAAACATGATTGTGTGACATCATAGTCTACCTTCTAGATGCAGATGAAAGGTGAGATTATAAAATGTATTTTACATATATATGTGCGTTTCTTATTGAACGCATTTGTTATTGTCATGATACAGGACCAACAGGACCAGCACGCTCTGGAACTCCCACCGGTTAGGTCCTCATTTCGGATGGGTAGGTATATCATCGTGACTATGTGGCAGAGTACGATATTTACCCATAAATAGAGGTATTCTAGCTCCACAGAAGCACCCTGAAATGAGGAGATCTCACAGCTCTCACAGATGTATTTGTTAACCAGAACAACAATCTTTATTCAGGGTATAGGTGAACATTTTACAGGGAAGGAAACAATGTGTAAATCAGACATTAAATGAAAAGTCAGCATTGCACAATCACTCATGTCCTAGTTGAATTTTTCCTACTCTTGAATCTCCTCCAATCAGAGACCTGATGACATTGTCTCTTCTGTGACTGGTTGTTGTAGATGCTAAGTACAGAGCTCTCAGCCCAGGTTATTTAGTTGGACCAATCAGGAGGTCACTTATTCTAAATGGGGAAAGCAATAGGGTTGTGGTGGTGCCAGGAAATCTGGTGACCTTATCTCAATCATGTGGGACATGCAGATAGCACGTAGACAAGGCTCCCCAGGGTTGCAAGTCGGGTCTGGCAGTGCAAGAAAGTAGCAAGGAGCAGAACTGAAGGCATAGGCCCAGGGAGTAAAAGAACCATGCAAGAGGCAGAGTAAGGTGATCCTCGTGGGTATAAGTCCATGGAGAAGCAACCGGACAGGATTAGAGGGAAGGCTGGGGAGCAGAGACTTGGGCTGGATCCGAGGTACTGAGAACCATATTGAAGGATTTTAAGGCTTGGTCCCCCAGTGCCAATTCACTCAGTGCCCCTCCCAAAGATCCCTTCCCGATAAAGCTCCCCTTCCTACGACCCCTTCCCATAACAGCACCCCTCCAAGATCCCTTAGCTGCTCCCCTTCCCTTTCTTCCTGCCTGTGCAAGCTCCAGGATGTGTGCAAGATTGGGGCCCTACATACACTCTCAGCATTTAACCCCATACAGCACCCAACCCCTCTCAGCATCCACCTCACATAGCACCCATCCCTATCTCCTATCCACAGAATCCATCTTGCCCGTACTTTGCAGCCCCTGCTCTTACCTTCTTCCCTGATACACATCCACAGAGTGCTTAACTGCTCCACTCTGTCACCTCCTGGAGCTTTTGTAGAATTGCTCCTTTTTAAAAATGCACAGATCAATAATGCACAATTTCCAGCCAGGGGTAGTGTGTGGGGCCTGGGTGCAGGGGGAGGGGAGGACCAAGGGAAGGCCATGGCAAGTTGGGCTTGGTGGGCGGGGCAAACAATTGCAAAAAAAAATTACACAGCACTGGGCCCCTCCCAGAGTAGGGCCCTGGTGCACTGCACCACGTGTACCACTGGTAGCTCCGCCCCTGATTCATATACAATACAGGGAATATAGGTATTTTCAGGAAATTTTGTGATATATGAAAGTTTGTATTCTTACTACAATATCTTAGTAGATCTGCAGTCAGGTGGTTCCAGATCTCTTTATCCATTTGCAAGCTTTATTCAGCTGGTAACTACTTCACTGTTTACAGCTACTATGACTCAAGGTCCTGCAGACGGCTTTCATTACACTGCACTGAGCATCCTTCCATGTAATGCCAATATCCATCTCTACATAATGGCACAGACTCCATGACCAGTTTATTTAGAAACTAATTTTCAAGTTTAGTTTTCTTCTCAAGTGCTTGTGGTCCAAGTTTTTTTGCCATTCATTTAAAAGAGCGTACATTATAACTGTTTTCTTTTTGCACATGGAAAATAAATTATACTAATTGAAGAACATTAACACTAAATCAACAGCCAGGCTGATAAAAAAAAATGTGCTTGATTCGCCTTTGTGACACCCAGGGGGCCTCTGGACTTTGGGACTGTTAAAATGTTATGGGCCTCTGTCTAAAGTGTATCATTATGTAATTTCTCCCATTCATAAATTATAATGTAAAGCATTATTTGTAAAACACAATGTATACCCCCTCTTTAATGTTTATACAAGAATATAAGTATGGAGCATGAAAGACTATTCACTAGGTTATCTTTGCTTTGAAGTGGTGAATCTGTACGGCTAGCAAGATGCTGAGAAGGCTTTTTATGCATTGTAAATGTATCTTTTCATATCCTATTCAATATATGGGGCCCTTAATGATTAGAATCATCCTCTATCCTCACACTAGATGGGCTAGCAAGAGGACAAGGGGCTACCCCCCAGATCCCAAGGGTATGTGTAAGAGGCATTCCCCTCTGACCCAATTCCCTACAAGCTTAGATGGCAATTTGGCCATTCAGGCTCACTGTCTCTGCACATGCTGTGACTAACTGACCCCTACCAAGTTCAGAGGAGGAAGGAACTTCCTAATATGGGCCTGGGACTGACCTCCCCCTATGGTTTGGAGTGTTCGCCACAGTTATGTTAATGTTACTGTGCCTATATATATGTTGTGCTTTACCAATAAAGGAGTTCCAGTTTGTACTTACATAATGTATGTGTGGGTGTCATTCTGGGGAAAATAATAATCCTTGCCTGGGAGTATGACTGCTCATCCTGCCTTGGAAAATGTTTACAGCCGGTAGCCTCAACCACCTTGCTTCCCTGTGGTAACCTTGGTGCTCCTGGAGGTTGTTACTTTGGTTCTGGACCAATTCCTGCTATCTGGGATATCAATAGACCCTATAATGCTACTAGGTAGGTCTGAACTAGGTTCTTTCCAAGCCCAACCAAGCAGTAGATCATGACAGCTTTTATCTTACCGAGTTAAATGGAAACAAGAACTCATTACAACCAAAGGGGAACAAAACAGTCCAGACATCTGTAAGGCTCATTGCACCTCTATGTCCTGTAACAGTTATGAAAACAGGGGAGGGGGTAACAATCAAACTGCCTATATTTATTGTAATGTTTCTACACTATGGATCCATTTTTTTCTCAAATCAAATATTTTCTTCACTTTCATCTGAAGCCTTACACTAGATATAAGCATGTAATAATGTCATCTAAGCTTGTTCCTCTGGTTCACCAAATGTCCAATATCCTGTACTTTCTGGAAGACATTGGGGACAATTATGGATCATGAAATCCCATAATACTGATATCCCACCGTAGCCATTTATTGTAGCACAGTATATCTATTGTGTCTGTACAGTAATGTGCCTGGGGGTCTACTAAGGACAGGCTGGTAGCTTACAAGTTGTGTGGTTTGGAGGTAGGATTGTAGACCCTGCATTTTCTCTGTTTTCTCTATTTCTGTCAAAACTGGAAGTCTTTTGGGGGTGAGTAGATGATAAATTAAATCCCAAAATATTTAGACTTCAAAAAGTGATTCTGTGTTCTCGGCCTCAATTTAAAATACATTGAATTATAGCCAATCAATAATTGATTACCTGGAATTAAAAGACCACTGTAGGTTGGGAAAAACTTCACATGCTTCTGAAGATATAACAAACTAAACTAAAAGCTGTGTAAACCATGAGCTTAAAAGCATTTTAGAGAAAATATGTTAGCTGACTCTGTGTCAAATGGGCATTCTATATTGGTCTGCTAATCTGTCCATAGTATTAGGGGGAGGATTATTCTATTAGGGATTTCTCATCTTTTGTTTGTCAAGTGCCAGAAGTCACAGTTTTTCAACTGAATGGAATATATAGCTTATCTGAACCAACAGTTCCTCCCACTATTTACAGGTTTCTTTTCCTGTTAGGCACACAGATAAAATGTCTGCTGTAGTGGTGAAGCTAGAGAATGGTGGGCCCCAGCGCAAAATAATTTGGGGCCCATCCCTTGCAACTTGTAGGTGAAAAAAGGCAAAAATATATGTGGTTGGCCAATTCATCTATTTGGGTTATCAGATCACCTTTCTATGAATTATCTATCTTTCTACATTAATAAATTAAGAGTCTCCCTTTTTCCACTGGTTGCTGCCAGTAGCAGAGTGCCCGTACTATGTTGTGGGCCCCAATGCATTGCACCTGCTGCACCAAAGCAGCTCCACTACTGGTCTTCTGCCATTTAAACAAGATTGCCTATAAACTAAAGGCTTTTTTAATTTATTGTATTCCATGTAAAAACGTGTTGCACATTATCCAAGTAAAGTTCTTGAAAAGAAAAATAAGTGGCCCGTCATTTTTCTTTTATGAATTTTTCTTTTTTTTCTGTCTTTGAAGGTGCCCAGATTTAGCACTATGGAATATGTTGGCGTGTTACAAATATAGGATAATAATAATAATTAATATATTCTTAGTATCAAGAGTTTGCAAAGGCTTGAGAACCAATTTAAGAGCCTGACCTCTGTTGGTGACCTCTGGTAATGACAACACCATAGAGGCACATGACACAATATGGGGTGATCTATAATTTTACAAACCATGTGATTTGGTGTATATCTGTAAGAGATTAGCAGGCTAGAAATATACCCATTCCCACAGAGCAAAATAAGTATTTTACAGGAAGTTAACAGATTACAATCATTTTAGGTAATTAAATCCAGATAGTGAATGACTCACTGGCTAAAGTCATGGATAATAATAAATGTGACAGTTCTTGGCAGCAGGTGCCCTTCACCTTGGTACTCCAATTACTGAACAGAAATAGAAATGAGCCATAATTATTTACTATATATGTTTAATTACAACAAAAATTATACAAACAAAGAAAAGAAAAACATCTCAGCACAAAGCTAGCCCTATAAGAAACTAAAGCGATGACTAGGGACTGAGGGTTTATAATGTGGCACAGAGAGATTAGGGAACGAGTCGAAGAATGTGAGGAGACAAAAAAAGAGTGGGGTTGGGGGGTCGGAGTGAAGGAAAGCAGAGAGAGAGAGAGGTAGTTGAATAGAATGTGGATGTGAGAATCTTGGAAGAGGTAAGCCTGATGGGTAAGAGGGGGGCATGTAAGAGACCGGGAGGTGAAGAACAGCAAAATATTGAGAATAAAAAGAAGAGATTGGGACAATAGTGGTCAAGGTGGAGATCCAAGAGCTAGAGGTGGTGAAAGTCAATTTAAGAGGAAAAAATATGTGAAGAGGGTCATGCAGAAGTGTAAAAGTGTAAACAATAAGGGGTATCTATAAGGAACCACCAAATAATCTTCTGTATCAAACTCTTTGGGAAGACTCATTTCTTTCCCTTAATTGTCAAACTAAAACTCAGAATGTATAAAATATCAACCCATTTTACTTTGTATTGAAAGCTTCATAGGTATAATTTGATTTGCTTAGTACTGCAATTTTCTGACTAAAATCAAATAATATTTTTCACCAAGAAATATTTAAAAAATCAATGATTTGTTCCGTGAAAATATGCCATTGGAAAAATCCATTGTTTGTACACACAAATGTGTTTTGTTTTTTTATAAGAATGCACTACAGTTTTTTTATCCACTTGTATTAACTACCAGTAACATGATGCATATTAAGTTGAAATATAGAACTATAAATCTTTGAGATGCAAGATCTTTTTATTTTCTGAAAAATAAGCACAATTTAAAAAAATGGCATTTAACTGGGCGCATCCAATGACCAGCATCTAGAAAGCATATCTACTGTAGTCTCCATAATAAAGAATAGTGAGCAAACTAGTATGCAAATAAAATACTTCTACAAATCCGTTCTAAACATATTTATTTGGCACTGCCCAGCTTCAATTTCCATCAACCCTCCCGGACAGACACAATAAAACTATTCTGAAGTTGTATATTAATCCCCCAAAATGAATAGTATAATTTTCTGTTTCTGAACACAGAGAGACTAAATATAAAAGCTTATTTCATCCAAAGAATAAAGGGGCAAATAAATCTTCCATTAGCAGAATTGATTTTAAAATTTCACAGAGGCGTCTAGAGGAGGGGGAACAGGAGGGATGTCATCAATGCTGGAAGGAAGATAGCTTTGAAAAATAGTGTCCATGCTGTGTGGAGAGAGAAAGCAGATAAAACGGAAAGCTATTGAACAATACTGGAGAGATGGGGGTTATTTTGGAAAATACAATGAAGATAATAATAAGTATTTATTTATTTGGGGTCTTTGGTACCTCGAAAACCATAGAGTTTAGTTTTCTGTTACATTTGTGATTCAGCATTAAATGTAGGCAAAATATATATGTCCATATAGATATATATGTGCATATATTTAGTAGCACAGATCAGTGCATGTAACAATGTGCCCAAAATAGCTGTTCTATAAGGAAGTGTTCAACTAAAATCTGTCACTGAAACTGATTTCTACACAAATGGAGCAGATTAATCTATCTAAGTTTGGACTGAGCACGTTAGTGTCGTTTGGGAATTTGTTACACCCATAGCTTATATTCATGTCATTATTATTGTGCTGTTTTTTTTAGTGAGGAACTGTCCAAACTGAAAAATGTTGATATATTCCGCTTACAATTTTCATCTATTATAGGGTTAATTTGAGAAGATCAGTTCCAAGATTAGACAACACCCCAGATACAATTTTTTTTTTTTTTTTTTTTACTTTTAAATAAAAACATTTCCCCACCCAGGAATTTATGCCCCAGGCTAGATTGAAACCAGTTCTGGTGCTTCCAGGTAAGAGCAAGTAGAATTAACCCCTTCACTGCAATAGCAGTGAAAAGCTTAATCAGAAGCCTGCCCACTGGGTCATTAACTCAAGCGTTGGTTGTCATATTCGAGCGATATTGTTGGCTCCAGGTCATCATCGCACTGTTGATGGTTCAGGGGGCCTCACTGGAGTTTCCGGCATTCCCCTTATTGATGTAGAATGGGCGTTGTGTAGACTGTAAGGTGGAAAAAATATATGATTTTTACACATTTTAGCTTGTTTTTCCTGTGTGCTAAATCAAGTTTAGACAGGTTCAAGAAATTCCAGTTTTGGTCTCAGAAACAGATTGGACAGTAATATTGGTATTTAATTCTACATGAGCACTATAGTCTTTCAAACAAAGAAGCATACAATTTAGCAGATCGGGATCACCCACCCCTCCCTAGGACAACCCCTTCCATACTTTGACTGATGGTTATCTAAAGCTGTGTGAGACTTTCCTATAGCTTTATGGAACACTAAAACAGCATTAAAACATGCCCTTTATAATGTAGTGTAACAATGTGCCAATTACTGGACAGACATTTGTTGCATCAGAGTGAGAGTCTCCTTGTGAATTTTGCAGAAGCAGGTTTAGCCACTAGAGGAGGTCAATGAGTTTTCCCTTTGAGCGTCATAACTCAGCTGGTCCAGTGTTCTGACACATTAATGACAATAAATAAGAACAAGGAGTTGACTTTGTTCCAGAAGCACTTTGTACAGGGATTACAAGAACTAACTTTTGACAGACTGAATAGGCAGTAGGGGGCATAGTGGAAGCAAAGGGAGAAAAAGAAGAGGGAGTGGGTGAGGCAGTGGAGGGAGGTAAGAAAGATAGGGCAAAAGGGGTTGCTGAAATTGAACATACAGGGGGGCATATTGAGAGGAAAAGGTGAAGAGGACAGGGCAATAAGGCTGCTGAGAGAAATGTGGGTGCAGAGAGGGGAGAAAGGCAGAGAGAGTGACTTAGAAAGTAGTAAAGGTTGGATCAGAGGGAGAGGAAGATTATGAAGTTGTGGGACTAAAAAGGGAGTAGGAAGAGGTGGGGGAGTACGTGGAAAATGACTGGAGAGGAGAGGGGAATGAGAATGGATGTGGGAAGTGAGGCAGTGGGGAGCAAAGGGTGTGGGATAAGAGAGAGGCAGATCAACAGGTTGGAGGTAGAAGTTGTGACATAATGGGGCAGAAGGTCTGAGGAGAAGAGCAAGACATGGAAAGATAGATGGATGGTGGAGAGGGAAACATTGGAGAGACAGGTCACTGAACAATATCACTCCTGGAATGTGGGTTATAAATACATTCTAGACACGTCCTAGAACTTGTATATACAGATTTGTTAGGTGGTCCTTGTCATTGGACCCTGCCTGTATGAGAATCCCCCATTATTTCCCAGTCTAAGACACTCACCAACATACTCTGCTTGGATGATTTCCAGGTCTGAGGCAGGGGCTTGGAGTTCGATTGTCTGTTCATCATTGGATAAACTAAAAAGACAGGAAAATTATTTATTGTTAAAGAAGAAAAATGAGCAAAATCTAAAGTAATTCATTATGTACATATAAGGAAACTGGAGAAAAGAGGAGCAGATATACAAATATATGCTGCAGGGTAAAATAAAATAAAAATTCTAGATCTCGGATAACACCATGAAAAGTATGTTTACAAGCTTGTTTTAAAATAGAGAATTCAATGTCCCTTAACCAATTCACTGGTATAGCGTCCAGCCGTCTATTGCTGGCCCCATTGACTGTGCAAGAAATAACTGTTTAAATACCAGTAAAGGAAGGTGAATGACCACTTCTTAAGTTGTACTATGAATTAGTATATAAAGGGTTAGTTTGAATTCTCCGTCAGATTCATTTACACAAACTTTAAGGTTGATTCTGTTCTTGATCAAATGGAAACTACAAAGGCCCCAAATAACTCATTTATTGTGTTTTTTTTTTAAACATAACACAGCTACTAATATTGTGCTGTGATTTAATAAATGTTATTGAGCTGTGAGCTGGATACAGCAATCGTACCAAGCGCTCAATAAGAATGTTCTCTGCAGCAACCTGTGAATATATTGCCAATTAGTTATAAGAATGTTCTGGGGGACTTTATATATAGACTGTGCATCTAGAAGAACAGGAAGGGGACTATATATAACAAACCATGGAAAGACAAACAGAGAGACAGACATATAGATTTAGAGACAGACATAGAATAAGGCGAACAACACAGTAAAAAATTGTTCTTCCACCAGTGAGAGCAGGAAAGAGATGAGAAAGTGATAGACAAATAGGAAAGAATAGAGATGAAAGGATAACAAGACAGTGAGGAAGAGAGAGAACTAAAGAAAATGGACAGAGCTAAAGAGGGACAGAGGAGAGAGTGTGAGATATTCATACACAGATACAGAAAGTCAGATGGAGAGAAGGAGATGGAGTGAGACAGACAGAGGGAGCAAGAGGGAAAACAAGACAGACAGAGAACAAGAAGCAGACATACAGACAATAAGAAAGTGATAATCAGAGAACCACAGACAGAGAGAGAGTGTGAGATATTCATACACAGACACAGAAAGTCAGATAGAGAGAAGGAGATGGAGTGAGACAGACAGAGGGAGCAAGAGGGAAAGCAAGACAGACAGAGAACAAGAAGCAGACATACAGACAATAAGAAAGTGATAATCAGAGAACCACAGACAGATGGAGAGAGAGAGAGTGTGAGGGAGACAAAGAGAAAGATGAGACAGAGAGAGGAGGACAGAAAAGAATATATAGACAGACAAACAGACCAATGTACTTGGTAATAAAGAGTTCAGAAGATAGAGAGACACAGATTACTAGACCCACCATTCATGTTATACAAGTTATTGTCTTGCTGGTTGGTGCTCTCTGTGGTCTGGATGGTGGACGCATACTGGAACGATGGGCCTGGGCTGGCACCTGCAGGACACACAGGACAGGGTTAGTTTAGGTCAATATTCACAGAGCACATGGAACCAGATATAATCAGCAGGAAGGAAGCTTCATTAAACCATTGGGATTTGAAGTGAAAGATATAGGAGGAGCACTCAAGCAGTGAAGGTGTAGATCCCAGCTAGAAACACAAAGAGGGGTGCAGGTCCCAGCCTGTCCTTGGAGTGACTCACACTGCCCTCAGGCTGCTCGCTGAGCAAGATTAACACAATAAACACTCAGGTAACATGAGAGTAACAAGGGAACAGCCAGGTCTGCACAGAGTAACAAAGGGCATTCTTACCCGAATAGTTAAGGAGGCGAAAAAACACTCAGTAGTGACATTGTGTCCGAAAAGGTATAATGTATTATTTAATTTTCCCTGCCAAGTCTCCTAATCACAAAAAATCTATATAAAATGTTATTAAAGTTCTGTGACTCTATCAGTGACCAATTAAGAGATATAAAACATGAGTGTAAAATAATGAAACAATATGATATGTGCTTTGAAAAGTTTAGGGATGCCACCTCTATAATTAAATAGAAAGATAAAGTGTTAAAATATTCTGCTGCATGTATCCACTATTACAGAGCAGTTTGCATGGGGTGTGGTGGGCCCGCCACTTGCCATATATTAATTACACAGTTCCAGTAGTCTGACTCACTTCCTGAAACTGATAATATTACATTAAATCTGAATAATATTATAAGGGGTGGCGGTAGTCTAATTACCAAACTGAAAAACTATGAATGCACATTATGGATTATTAATTACTCTTCTATTCATATGGATCATATGAGTGATTGGTGTAATTAATTACAAATTTATACTAATCCAGAAAAATATGAAAAAAACTGTTCGGACATTAAAGGGACACTGCAATATTCCAGCTTTTATAACCTTTAAAAAGTTAATCACAATGTAAACACACTTTTATTTTATGGTGATTAAAAAAAAAAGGTTATTATTTGTGGTAAAGCGTATAGTAACATATCTATTTTCCCAATATCTTTGGACTGAAGCTCCTCCCAACCTTTCCAAACTGTGTCAGTGTGGCGCACAATTACATGCAGTTGCTTAATTGCTGCCCAGCTTTGGTAGCAAGGTGAAGGGAGGGTGCCCCACACTCTTTGGAAAAGCTCAAGCCTAAAGGTAATGGGAAAACCAATATCTGTTCTCTCTCAAAATATCAACTTTTCAAAATCACAATTAATGTAAAAGTGTTTATATTAACCACCTAAAACATATAAATGCTGGATCATTACAATAGCCATTAAACATGGCGAGTGCCTTGAAAAAAATCAGATATACTAGAAGATAGCGAGAGACGGAGATGCAGATTGGAGGCGGTAAAGTCTGATATATCCAGATTTTTGTTGAGTAGCCCACTCTCTGATTGGTGGAAAATAATACTGGTATTTTCAGTGGCACCAGTTGCAAAGTGAATACCTTTCACGGAATATGCAGAGGTGCTGTGGCTGGGGGTGTCCTCCTGGCTGTCCCACTTCCTGACATTGAAACTTCCTAAAAGGAGAGTAGACTTTGGTGCTACCTTATGAGTGTCCATAAAGCTAGCTAGATGCACACTTACACTATTAGCTAACAGCACTTTACAACCACTTCAGTGTGCTTTGTTCGATGGCCTGGGATAATGGCCATGTATAATCATTAGGCCCAGTCAGTTGAACTAAGCACACTTTATAACCATTAATTCTAGTCAGTCTTGCTAAATGCTGAGACTACTGATTTCACTTTAGCTAGTTAAATGCACGTTATAACAATTGATCCAATCCAGCTAGCTAAATATATGCTATGACCAGTGGTCCTAATACAGCTAGCTAAGTCCACACCATTGATACCAATCCAGCTGCTTAAGGGCACACTATGACCAGTGACTTTAATCCAGCAAGCTAAGTGACCACTGACTCCAATCAACTTAGCTAAGTACATGCTACAACCATTCAATCAACAACAGCTAACTAAGAGCATACCATGACCATTAATTCTAGTTAGGCTTGCAAAATGCATGCTGTATCTATTGATCACTATATGTATCCAGCTAGTTGAGATACCACAACCACTAATAATCCATGTTCACTCCAAAACTGGCAACTGGCACCCTAGCCCAGCATCCACACTGTACCTTTTGTTCCATAGATACTGTTCAGACTCTGAGCCGTGGAGTCTGCTAGGGCTCGTCCAGGGGAGGCTGGCTGGAATGACTGGCGGCCACCTAAGGACAAGAGACATGTTGTAATGAGCGTGTTATGTGAACATTAATGTCCTGGCCCAGACTAACTCCATATGATACATTTATAGCAAGTAATTCCCAGTTTAATGTCACCATTGCATTTAATGTCAGCATCTGTCACTGGTTCACAAGTCGCTCTGTCCGGGTCATTAATTCATCCTAATCCCTCTGTAAATGGGCTTTGTTTTGTGCTCCACAAATGATGCAGAAAATATGTAATTACTATCTGTGTCAGTATACAAAAGTGGTAGCATTTCCCCCCAAAAAGTTTAGGAAAATGTTTATATTTTAGTTTTGAAAAGTAATAAACATTGGATGCCAAGCCTTTGGGCAGACATATTGCTACAGATAATAAATTATGGAATAACTTGACAAATAGAGACATTTAAAGGTTTATTAGCCAAGGCCACCATATATCAATTTCAAAACCTGCTATAAATTAACTTTCATTCATCATCTATCTTGATCTTAAATCAAATTAAAAACATAATGAATATATAAAACTTAAAAATAATGAGTAGATAACAATATCAAAACATAATAATAATAATACGATTGTTTCATGGACCCAGAACATGATGCCATCATGGTACACAGATTTTTTTTAATCACTCACAGCCTTTTATTAAAAAAGAATATAAAGCACCAGTGTTCAAACAGATATGGCAAGGCTGCTTGACTTCATGGGTCTCTGTTTGAATAGAATCAACAGACACTTGAGAATCTTTCTTAAATAAAGGTCTGTGTTTAGAGGAGACAATATTAATAGAATTGCCTTCACATACAAGTTCACAGTAAGGTTAGTACATTTCAGATGTTTTACACAAATGTTTTATCTCCCAGTACCACTAAAATATATAACTTAGTTTATTTACCCATCTGTGTGGAGGCCATCAGTAAAGTTAGGCAATCAACTAGGTGACCCTATGACACTGGCCCAGATTTATACAATGCCCACAAAATACAGTATGTTATTTAAAGAGGCTCATAAAATGTTTGTGTTCTAGGCGTGGATATAAACACATTAATAACCCATCCCACAAAAGCCTCAACTTGTGATGGAAACTCTGCCAGCCACACCTCAAACAATGAGGAGGCTTTCATGGCCACGCTCTGATGTACTGTGCTCTTGTTTATAGATCTCCTGCCCTACATGTCTGATCTTATCCAGACTACTTCCTGTATATCACTGTAACTCAAGCTACCTATAAGGGAGCAGATCATATGGTTACATTGATCATTTTATTGGGGATATTCTGAAGAATGACTGGTGGGACCTCCAGCAAAGGACAAGATTTGGCCACTAAGATCATTTCAGTGGGGCCTTTAGGAAATAATGTAAGGCCACGTGAATGACTTAGTGGGAGAACTTTTGGTGCAACCTCCAGAATTGGACATGTTATGACGATTTGAGTCATTTCAGTGAAGACATTGACCACATGGAGATGATATGGCAATATCATATTAATCATTTTAGAGTGGATATTCAGGAAAGTACTTGGTGAGATTTTATTGAAATCATATGATAAAATCCACACAAATCATCTTAGTGGTAACAATAGGAGGGTTTTGGTGTGATGTCATGGAAAGATGGCATGGATAATAAGTAGAGACATTTGAGCTGGTTCTTTGTCAGACCTTCTGGAGAGGTCTTGCCAAAGTCTCATGGAATATTTTAGAGTGTCGTTTGTGAGACCCCTGTAGAGAACATGTTATGGACCTGTGGAACATTTCCGTGAGGGTATTTGATTGTGTATTTCATGAGACCTCTATAGATGACATTATACAGTGAAATGGATCATTTTCATGGAGACATGAGAGGGCCCTTGGCGAGACATAATGTGGAGGGCAATTACCTTTCATGTTGAACAGTGAGCCGAATCTTCCAAAGGATTCATTTGTATTCATTTGTCCCCAATCGGAGGTTAGATCTTTCATCATGTAACGATTCTCTGCTGAAAGACAAATGGGAAGGAACATTTTACACCCCAAAAAAGACAAAAGACAACTTACTGTGCAGAGATGTGTCATGTCCCCAGAAAACATTCCATGTTATGTACTCAGCTAGACATGTAGGTGTGGACAGGTATGTACATTTTAAAATGAGACCTCAACAATTTAAAAATCTTTCTGAACACGGTATCTGAGAAGCCCTGTTGACAGGAAAACGATGTATGTGGTTTGGAAGGATCTTGAGATATAGAATGGTCTATATATGTAAAAAAAGACTTGTGAGATTTGAAAGGGGTTGTCCTCATGAGGAACAGATCCAACAATTTCTGGAGAACACAGAATTCTTAATGTGTAGCTTCTCAATCTTTCCAACACATATGCAGATGTTGGAAAGCTCTGTACATGTAAATAAGCAACTGGCAAGGGTTGGGAAGTGCTGTACACATAAAGAAGAGACTTGTAAGGTTTGGTAAACTATGTACATGCAAAGCAATATCTTATAGGTTTGGATAGCTCTGTGCATATGAAAATAAGTGTGAAGAGTGTCAACACCTGAGGATTAATCCAAGCTTTCCCCTCATACTCATCTATTATGTATCAATTTGCCTATATATCCTAATCCACACACAGCATGCACCTGGCTCTAACACTTTTTCTGTATATACTGTATATATATATATATATATATATATATATATATATATATATATATATACACAATAGAATCCCGGTTATCCGGCACCTAACTAACCGGGACTCTCAAGCAACTGGCACCGGCATCAATTCCCCATTTTAAAGAAACTCCCTCTAAACCGACATAACCGCCACTATCCGGAGTTCTAGACTGGAAAAAAAAAATACTAACATTTTTTCTTAATGTTTGTTATGGGCCTAAATTGTCCAGTTTAGGTGCTAATGCCCTTTTAAAGACAATTTAAGGGGTTTGGGGGGGTTTAAGGGTCGTTTAGACTCTTTTTTTCAGGGACTCCCGGTAAACCGGAAACTACACAATAGGGAGCCGGATAACGGGGTTTTACTGTAGTGTTTTATTTTGGTCTCTCATGCTCAGTCTCTTAGGCAGAAATTACTAATGCAATTGTGAAATTAGCTTATTATAAGCATATTCCTGCCAGAGCAAGCACAGCTTTTCATGCCCAAGAACGCCTCGGCTACAGCTCCTGAAAAATCTGTTTAATTTGTGGTTTAATCCCAAAAAGGGAGGTAACCAGACTAATAAAAAACAGCAGGGCAGAGAAAATAACTGCAGACATTAACATTAAATTCAGAAAAGCAATTAAGTCCACTGCATGCTACCTGTGCGCTGGGGAATTTCCTGAGGCCTGGATTACACTGACTTGTTAACATAGGGATAAAAAAGTAAAAAATCAGCTTCTCGCACTCGGAGAAATACAAGAAAATAGCATTTTATAGGAGGGACTCGCTGAATATCCACACGTGCCATATACAAAATGCATGAGACAACTCATATGGAAATACATCATAATCTTAAAGGACTGCAGTGGTCATCTTTGTTATGTATTGGTTTTTTGAATAGTAATGGACAATATGTTTTAGAAAGCAAAAAATAAAAAAACCTTTTGAACTTTTATGTGCAATAATTTTTTACTGTGCGACATTTTTCATTTCTGCCCTGATGAGCTTTTCTTTAGTACAGCTGAGACCACTTGCAGTTGTAACTTACACTATTGTGCAGATTCCCTTCTGGATTGCTAGCTTGTTGTGGTGAAGGGGCTTGTGTACTTCAATGAAGCTATGAGCTATGCCATGTAGGGACACCCAAGATTGGCAGGTTATAGGAGAGTGGTCAGACAAATTGCGATCCACTGGAGAAGGAACTGGCAACCCACTCCAGTATCTTTGCCGAGGAAACCTTATGAATAAGTACGACCAGAAACATAACGATAGATCTGGCATGCTGTGGTCCATAGGGTCACAAAGAGTAGGACACGACTGATCAACAACAAATTGTGCAGACATACACTTCCTATGCATTCAAACATCCATCCTACCAAAGGAATCTGATCTGCTGAAGCCAAAATGGTAGATTTCACAGCAGCATAATTGCATAAGATAATAAACTAGACACACACATCTAAATATATAGATTAATATAGGTATGTAATATATGAATATTATATGAAATAAGTAAATATGTGGGCATTTATATATGATGACCCAAGTGTTTTATTTTAATAATATTCGGTTTGTGAGGATATTCACGCTGGAAGTCAGTGGACCATAGGAAGTAGCTGATGATCCACATTCAGCCCATAGGCTGCCATTTGGACAGCACTTCTCCAGGGGTCATATTCCAATTTCTTTAATGGACTCTGTTGTGTACCAAGTGCAAATTCTCCAATTATTTGCACATTTTAGATGAGTTTCAGCTGAATCATATCTCACTTGAACACAGTGTTATAACTGTAAAGGATAACCAGATTTTTTTCAGTGAAACACTAATAATCTCACTATATGTCTTTTGTTAGTTTTTAATCTTATTGTCTCATGAATGTAAATGAAACGTCACACATTAATAATTATTTACTATGGTATTCAGGTTTTTAGTCTAATTGAATAGACCCCAAAACACTGTGAGATCACACAATAGACCAGACAGACTACTGTTTAAGTCACAATAATTACTGCACTACAGACTAATCACATAAGTCTATAGTAAAGTGGTGTCTGAATCACTAGAGCTATATTAGAGCTGATAAGTGATATAATTACAGTGTATTGCATTACACCCAGTTATAACTGTACAATTATAAATTAAATATAGGAGAACTATTGATACACTAAGTAACCATAAATTTAATTTAATTACGGTAAGTATAGGAGAAATATTGATACACTAAGCAACCATATATCATTTGGGTTATCTTTGTATTGGTTAGTAGTTTATGAAGTAACAAATCAAAAATTAAATTGCTGTTAATATCCTCCAACTTTCAAGCCACTTTGTATATTTCTCAAAATGATGTTATGCTCATGGCCTATACAGCTCTTAAGGTTGTAAGTTCTCATAGACATGATGTATTTCCCAAAATGAAATGCATCTTCATTTTTGGAGATAGATGTTTTAATTTGATGTTGATCAGTAATAAAACTCCTATTTTATTAATTAATAAAGCAATATTTAATTTGCTTTCAAAGCCTGGATTTAGCATCTGCAGCACTATAAGGTCAGTTGGGGCTCTGTGTCAGGAAGTGCTAACGTGTCAAGCACCAGATTATTATATGATCAACACAATGCTATTAAATGGTTGGAGACTTGTGATCAAGTTGTTTCTCTTGGCAGTGTGTTTGGGCTGGATGCCAGCCTGTAAATGTTTATATTGATTCTAGTTAACCGCTGTCTAATCAGATTGCTCTTAAAGCCCTTTAGACCGGCCATATTTTCTCCCCTCAGTGTTGATGACCTTATAAGAGTGGAGACCAACAACACAACTGATACTCTAGATTTTAAAAATAATTTTAATATATGTTTTTTTAAATAAAAGTGTTACTGATCAATTAAAACAACCATCTCCCCTTGTTAGGGCACTACAGTGGTCCTGTAAGTCCTCTATATTGGTGGGTTGTTTGTGTAGCCAGGACAGGGGATTTAGGCATGTGATATGTTGCCTGAGAGAGCCATTTGTCTGCCCAATCTAGTAGAATATTATGTACAGACCAAGATTCTCCAGTACTTACCATTCTTTTCCACCAGATTCCTGTTGGCTTCATTCTTAAAATATTTCTCCACATTCCTCTTGCATATTGTTGGCACCTCATCCTTTATGCATCCCATGGCCTGGCTCAGTCTCTCATTCTCCAGTGTAATGGTGTAGGTGGGCAGTGGTGGGATGGGGGGAGCGCTTCTGATCACCACTTGGAACTCCTGTAAGATATTCATAGTAAGAGTTAGTGGTGGAGAGCAGCCAAATCAAATTTATCAGTGTAGTCCAACCATCTATGAGGAAGGTAAAGGGTCTGCCCAGGGGAAGCGTCCTGACAGAAGTCTTTATCTGTTGTCCTGATGCAGTAGACAAACCTACACCTGTCAGAAAATAGGACATCCTCTTTCTTGCCTACTTCTCTGCAGTAGACAAACTTACACTGGAAAGAAATTTAGGACATGCTTCCAGGCAGATCCTCTTTCATGCCCCGGACATCTAACGGGGAGTGTAAAAAAAAAGACTAGCTGGAAGTAACAATGCTAATTTCTAAAGTAAAAACAAGTAGGATAAAAGCACTAATATAAGTATACTAAAAACAAGAAAAAATCTGTAGCCAAAAGAAACTTAAATAAAACTGAAAGGGAAAAATAATGTTAATGGAAACAGTCCACAAGAATAGACGAAACGGCCCGTTGGCAACTCTTTTTACCTATTATCTGAGCCAGAGACTACTGAGAGTGAAGTTGGATATACACTGGGCTATTTCTTCATGCACTTGGGTATCTTGGAGCTTGGTAGTTGAACAGCAAGTATATATTTTTACTGCTACATGTTTATTCCAGCTCTGTGCTTATATTGTTGTACATACTTTTGTGTATAGTGTATTATAGCCCTTTCCATTATCGTTATTTTTCACTTTCAGTTTTATTTAAGTCTCTTTTGGCTACAGATTTTTCTTGGTTTTTGTATACTTATATTAGTGCTTTTATCCTACTTTGTTTCAATCCTGTGATCATCAGTATATCCTGTTGTAGCAGGAGAATCAGTATATTCTGATTTATGAGGATTGTTTATACTAAGGAGTTCAAATATGTAGTGATATAAGTGTGATTCTACACTCTATTTCCATATATCATACATGTTTAATTAAGGAAAGCACTCTTATATTTTATATACTTATAGCGGCAAAGTTTTCAGATTTACAATATCCAATTACAGTCTATTTTTTTTATTTTTGAGCAATAAGTGGGATTAAGCCCCAAGGATACTATTTATAGTGATCATATATTTTGTTATAATTTCTAAAGTAACTTTAAATTTCAAAATCAAATGTTTGAAAGGCTCTGACAAAGACGTGAGGTTTGGAAGGCTCTGTCCACATGAAGATCAGATTCAAGGATTTCCACGGAACGCAGATTTCTTATAGAGAGCTTTCCAAACCTCACACATCTCTTTTCCAGCTGCATATATCTCTTCTTCATCACTATATAACTTTGCAAAATCTGTATTATGCATATGATAAGGAGGCATTACCAGATTTGGCAGTGTGGATACAGATAATATTCAATTGCTGCTATCATGGCTTGCACTTTGGAAAGCTTATTAGAGTTTCGTGTCCCCTTCCAACTGCCAAAACTGATAATCAGAGCTTGATTATGGCGGTAACCTGCTCAGCATAGTTATAATAGTTAAAGGGCCACTGCAGTACAACAATTTCTATCATGCATTTCAATGCTCATATTTTAAGCACCTAGACCACAAAACAGCTTCTGTACTCATACATACATTGAGGAATCACCCATCTCAGTAACTACGCCCACAAAAAAACATATTTTGTATGAAAAATAAGTGATCTATAGTGTCTGGACTGCAATACACTGAACTTACATTCACATTTAGTTGAATGTATTAACTATTAACATGTTTTATGTAAACCCTTGCTTCTACTTTCTATTCATTTGTAAGATAAAGGTGGATCACACTTCAGACACACCGTTTTTTTATCTGTTTCTGCAATGTTTTATTTTCTTAAATTAATATAATTTATTTTACATGGAAGACAAAATGTCGGTAATCTATAAGATGTTCTTTTACATTGCCGATTAATTAATTGTTCTTGTCTTCCATATTTTCTGAAAGCCTGTACCACAAAGCTAATTTTAGCCTGACAAAATTGTGTCCCTCTACATTTCTAATTTATTTTCTAATACTTTATGTAAATATGTCCAACACTGATCAACCTACGGCTGTCAAACCTAATGCTTTTGCACTTCCCTGAATACCATCACTTAAGTGCTCTAAAACATCATTGCTAATGTGTTGATGACATTTTTGCAAGCTGAGTGTGTCACCGAAAGAATACAAGTTTAAAATCATTAAGATTACTTATATTCCCTCTATATACTTATGTATTGTAGGTCTACCTTTTTTACCAGTCATGTAGCTGTCTCTCTGTATAGAATTTCAAGCCACAGCTGGTGCAGCAGACACTTAGTAGTTGCATCTGATTGGAAGACAGCATTCTACATATCTGAAATGATCCAATTGGGCTGCCAGGATGATTACATGCTCATAAAGCAAAAATGATGCTGTTTCTTTAACTTGTTTTGTATCCACACCAAATCAGCTTGTAAAAACACCTACTGACAAGTCGGAATAAACAAAGGAATGCAGTTCTGGAATATTTAAAGGACTATATCAGCGTGAGCCATGAACATAAACCCATTTTAGAGAAATGCATAACTTTTGAAAATTAGCTTGTGCATTGCAAGTTTCTATCTGCCTGGCTCCGGCACTCCCTTAGTGCATGTAGCCAGAGTGCATGGACACATTTATTAAACAGTGGATGGAAAGGCGAAGGAAAATAGCTGGAGTTTTTGGAATCTGACACCTGCCCCCTTCTCATAGGTATGCTCTAAATCAGACAGCATACATTAATAAATGTAAGTCCTGCTCTCCAGAAGTGTAAACACCGCTCAAACACATCCAACATTCACCAAAGTAGATCATGCTCTATCTATTCTATAAACAAGATGGTCCACTACTAAAGTTCTCTGGAAATGTGTTAACCCAACTCTAACACTTCTTACTGTATATTTATTGTTTAAAGAAATGCTGACATCACATAACTGGGACTCGTCTATCAACTCTTCTTTAACCCACCTGTAGGAAGAGCACAGCATCTGTGGTGTGCAGCAGTTTGTCCCCATCGTGTTGCCGATCTTGGAGCTGGTCACGTTTCACCTGGAGATCATTCACAATCTGCTCAATGAGGTCAATGGCAGACCTCTCCTTCTGCTCCAGGTGGGCTTTCACCTCCTCCTGCTGCTTCTGGATCTCTCGAATCAGCTCCTTGAAGTTGTGATCCACAGCAGACTTTTGGTTGGTTGTGAAGCTCTACAGAGAGGAAAAAGTAGGTCAGTCGGCGGCAGAATACATGAGAGAGTATATAAATATATAATGGTTGTTTAGTAATTCATTGGCCATAACCTACGAGCAGGACAGCATGAGATCCACCACCTCAAGGTGGTGGGAAGGTCAATTGTCAATAATGAGTTGAACATCTCTGTAGTAATTAAGCAGTTTTCTCAAGGGAACTTGGAGCTCATGGATACTGCTTTGCACCATCATGTAGAGCAGCCAATATAAATCGGAAAATATGTAAAAAGTAAATTCAACTTGTGAAATGCAGCACTCAACCTGTTTATTTACCTTGAGACAGCAGGAGTCTGGCTGCACCACAGGTATTTTTTAGCTTAATAGGACACAGTTTAGGCCATGAGGGGCCATAAATTAATAATAATAATGTAATAGTGCAATAATACATTTTACATTTCCTTCTTCAGAATTTCTAAGGCCAGTGGAATAAGCTGACATTTTTGGTTGTGACAAGGAGACTTTATTGCTATTTGTATAGTCAGTGAAAATTACTTTTTTAGTGCTCCATGTGATGATGTAGAGCTGTATTGACAATTCCACATCCATTTAACTTCCAGGTATCTTATCCTCTAATTTCATATGCATTGAGAGTGCCTTATAGATACATTGGCTGGTCCTCTGCTTGTAAGTCCAATATTGGATTTAATCACACTAAACCAATATACCATCTTATAATACAAGAGTACCTTAATGGCAACAGTGCTACACACACATATTTATATATTGATTCCAGGAATCTAATGTTAATTTCCTAAGTTAATATTCAATGAGATCATCAATTTGAATTGCAAGTCATCTACCGTAATTATTTTGTATGCACATATAACTTTGCATCTAACATATGTATACTGATTCAGAGTTAATTCTAACTATAACGAAAACTGGGCATTGACGCTGGTAATAAACTGCTGCTATGGTTGCATAATAAAGAGAAACATTAAATGACCAACCCAAGCCATCTGGAGACACTGAATAACCTGCCATGCTCCCTTTGTGGGTGCCCTTTCATCCCAACAATGTAATGATCTATTCATTAATATAATGCTGATCAGACACACCCTAATACAAATACATCTCAGCATAGCATCCAACTGGGTCTACCTGAAATAAAGGCATCAGCTGACTTGCTTTAACTCTTTCTTAGCTGGCAGACTTGCCTTTTTCAGGCTTCCTTATATTGTGGTTTGCTAATGTAGAGATGGCCAAGTATATGAATTTGAGTGTATCTTGCTACTGCCATGGTGGTCTTATGTTGTGAAATGAAATATACTAAAATGTATTGATTGGAGCAATAAGGACCCTACCACATATTTACTGGGTCTGAGACAGATTTCAGTAAAAAGACAACAAGGCTCAGGCCTAGGTCTGCGAAAAGCCAAGGACGGCATCATAATGGTTTCCTCCAACAATATCTCCCACTATCTCTCTACTCTATGTCTTACTTTTTCTCTCTTTACCGCTTTCTTATCCAAGCCTTTTCCTCCACACTTTTCTTTCTTGCTACCTCTCCTGCTATCCCTTGCCCATTTCCGCCATCCCATTACCCTCTTCTTACTTCTCCTACCTGCCTATCTCCCATTTATGATCTTACCCTGTTCCTATTCCTCCCTCCTGTCCTTCTCTCCCCTTCATCTTGTCCTGTTTTAGCCTTGCCCTACGTCTCCCCTGGCCCCTTCCCACTTCTATATTTCTACTTTCCTCCCTCCATCTCTCTTCTCCCACTCCCAGCCCTGGGGGCTGCATTGAACATGTCCCTCACTCCTTAGAAACGCTGATGTCAGTAAGAAAGCACCTGGGGCAGCTTCAGCCACGTCCCCCACTAACAAACCAGAATATCCAGATTGAGCGCATTCAGCCATGGGCCTTTCCCACAGACCTGCCACGTGAGTGGGAGGATGCAGCTCTAAATATTCAGGACACATACTCTAATAGCTGTAAATAATGCAAATCTGTGTCATCACCTGACGCACACAAGTAATTATCTCTCCCAATTAGACTTTACTTTTTTTGCTTATTAAGCTGTTTAGCTTAATTGTTTTTTTTCCCTGTTGGCTTCAGCCAAACGAATGCAGACAAATTTCTGTTTATTTATTTTAGTAGAATTTCTACCATAGCCTGCCCCGTCTTGGCTAAGCTGTATAAGTATCTGTTCTGCTCACCTTGCCTTACAGACACCTCCACTGAAAGGTTGCTCCATTTAACTACCATGCCTTTCTGTAAAATAGCACATATTTGAACAATCTAACTTTAGATCATGACCTCTTGTTCTTGCCTTCCTCTTTTTCCAGAAGGGGAAAGTGACATTAGTTAAGGTTAAAAAAATAAGAGCAGCCTCATTTACTTCATTACTGTTTGTAATATCTCATCTAGCCCGGTGTGGACTTCAGACCCTCATACATATCTATCTATTTTATTTTCACATTTATTTGACTATAATTTCCTAGCTTGGCCTTAAAGTCCAGTGGTATCACAGCCTGCAGTACACAAAGTGAGGGGCTCTAAGTGAGCAGTGTGTTGCGTTATATGACCAGGAATGCGCCTGCAGCTCGCAACTCGCTGCACCAGAATCTTTCCCCAATTCTCTCATTGTCATTTTTTACAGTAACAGAATTCTTGACATTCTCAAAAAGCCATAAACCTCATATCAGCCCCAAAATAGCTGTCCAACCAAAAGCTCTAGGCATGGTCTGCTAAATGCTGTTGTGTTGTAGAGACTGATGCAGAGAAATGTGTACTGTAGATAGGGGTGGATCTAACTGATCTACTTCACTAGACCACAATCAACTTAGCTGCAGTGTAAGCAGTATGTCAAAGAATGAGAACTGAGCATATTATTAAAAAAAAATAAACTTGTTTTTAAAGCATTTCATTTTTATTCCGTGTGACTCCAGCTCTGATTAAGCAGTAATGTCCTCCTTTGCTGCAGTGTCAATCTAAAGGAATTATATGTAAACTATGGGGTCCAGAAGCAGTTCTGTGCACAGCCATGACTCAGTATCAAAGGAGGACATTACTGCTTGATCAGAGCTGGAAATGGAGACACACAGAATAAAAATAAAACAGTAAAGTAACATTATTGTTTTTTCATTATATGCTCGATTCTGATTCGTTGGCATAGAGCTTACGGGGGCAGTATGCCTTTAAATAAACAGCCTTTCATACAGTGTTTTTTTTTTTTTTAATAGACTCTAGTAATGCTCTAACACAGTTATGGCAGGATATGCCATGCAGTAAGATAAACAACTTTGTAAAATATTTGTATATGTATGCGTTTTCCATTATAACACTGCATTTGTCTTCTTCTTAACAGAAGCCTTTTTCCTCCTCCCAGAGTATAAAGACTATAACAGCCTTATTAAATTGTGATATGGCTAATTGAATAGGGCTCTATATAAGCACAGAGCATATTTTTTTACAGATGTTTTTAGTTAGTAAACTTCTATCCAAAAGCAAGGTCTTCACTAACTAAAAACTTCTGGATAAAAAATATGCTCTGTGCTTATATAGAGCCCTATTCAATTGTCCAAATCACAATTTAATAAGGCTGTATGTCAACATGTGTACCTGGTGGCACATTACGGTGGGAGATCTATTATCAACTGACACCATGACTAATCCGACTTTACCTAATCATTTAGCAATTTAATTTTGATCTGCAATTTTAAAACAGGCAGAGGACATCCAAAAAGCACTGGGCTTCAAATTGCAGAATTCCTCTCATATTAAAAGTATCCATTGAGCCTAGGCTATCAGGCCACCCAGTCTAGGCTAACAGACCACCCAGGGATTTAACACTGTGCTACTAATTATACAATAATTTACTCTGATACAAGAATATGTGATAGGGTGGTAGAGAGGTGGGCAGATTTCATGAACAAAGTAAATTGTAAAGTTGTTGTTGTAGTGTGATGGTGCAATGCAGTGGCCCTTATAGGGGGAGAGAGCATGATATAGTATGTTGGGAGCTGGTGGACAAAGAGAAAAAATGAGATAAGGAGGGGGTGATAGTGGGGATGGGGGAACTGTAAAAGAAGACTGAAAACAAATAAAAATGGAGCATATGAATTGGAGGAAGTATATGGAAAGATGAACCACATGAGTCCTTCTGCAACCACCCACTGTATGTCTTGCTTCCCTAGGCATGAACCATTGTGGTTGCTCCACCCTGAGTTCAGAGCTCACTCCTTACCCTGATCCGGTCCTTCTCTTTGTGCCACCGTTCCACCTCATCATCCACATCCAGGAGTTGCAAGTGAAGCTGTTCTTGGATCTCGGAGAGTTCTGTCTGTAACAGAGAGTGTTCAGTAATTAGATCTGTAGTTAATTAATTTAAGGGACAGCTGTTCTGTTCGTACAACAGAGTTTAATTTGTTTATTTAATTACTAATCAGTATTTGTGAACACAAAATTCAATGTAGCTTTTATAACGTACAACTGTGTTGTTTTATACTTCAGCAGTCGTGCTGCTCGCCGCTCTATCAGTTATTGAGGAGACTGTCCTTATTGGAGTCTTTGTTTATATGCCTCCTTCCCTGCCGTGGCTATTGCAGGAAATTCTACACCAGTCAGAATTTTTTTTTTGACAGTCTACTGAGCAAGAGCACTTTCAGGGGGTGGAGAGAGGCAGATCTCTTGGAGGTTACAATGATAATTTCAAAAGTCAAAGCTAAATTGAGGGATCTTTTTTTATAAAGTACCGCAAATCAGTAACTAAATAAACACTTTAAACCCTTTGTATGAGCACTACTGTGGCCCTTTAATGCCCCTTCCTAGTTCAGAAAAGGCAGCTATAGTAGCTAAGAGGTTATAGTTAAGTGACATAGCTTGTTCCTTAGATTTGTCTTCAAGTAGCACCATATCACATATTTAGTGATTATATTCCCTTCCCCAAACAATGCATGACTTGGATTAGGTTGTGCAAGTGTTGGCCAAGAGGCTTCTATTCTCAAAGTGGTAAGTAAATAACAATTAAATGACTGAGTTCACTTAGTAATGAACATAATGCTTGAAAAAAACTAAGTCAATAAAGCTATAAAGTCATTCAACCTGCTCAAGGAGTCTGCAATGTTGTGAGAAGGGCAAAATATGGCACTTCTGCAGCCAGCAGCACAGATAAAAGCACCTATCAGCAAAACAGAATAAAATCTAACATTTTTAATATAATGACACATTCATTTAACATTAACCCTTTCTTACAGAATGCATTATTAATCCTGATGTATTCACTCTTGAATTTTCCTTTATATATTATTCATTACCACCTCTGCCTGGGAAATCTGCCACAAAGTTTAAACACTAAGTCTGACGCTGAATATTTTAGAAATTAACCTTTACACTGACAGAGATATGTCACAATTATGCACAAGCAATAAGGAAACAGAAATAAATGAAACGCGTTGTGTATGCAGATATGATTCCTGGGAACTAGACTGACATCCATAAAGTGTGTTGTTTAAGAAGCCTTGAGTAACCCATTATGTGCTGGTTCCTCAGAGCCATGAATACATTGACATTGACATGCTCCTGTTATTTAGAGACCACTTAATACAAACTCTCATAAAAGTTGCTCCCTGCAGGACATTTCCAGAGTGTAGAAATGTCAGACCTGTATGTCTTTCCAAAACAGTCTCACTTGAACTCCCAAAGATCAGAAAATACAAATCAGTCCCATATTTACCCCCTTAGATCTGATGTGCCTGTCCCGATTTGAGATGACCTGCTTGCCTCCTATTGCGTCAGTATTGCCTATCCATCCAAATCTGTCTTACTTTCACCCTCTTTCTTTAGACCTGCCTGTTCTTGCTTGGTCCTCCAAATCAGACTCAAGTGCAACCCTAAGTTCAGCCCCAACTATCTCAGACCCATTTGTTCTTCTAAGATCAGACCTATGTGTCTCTCTTCGATCATACCCATGTGTCACTTTTAGATCAGACCCATCTGACTTTCCTAGATCAGTCCCATTTATGCCTCTAAAAGCAGACCTGTGTGTTCCTCTTCATTCATACCAATGTGACACTATTAGATAAGTCTCAACTGACACTCCTAGGCCATACCCACCTGTTCTTCTAAGATCGGACCAATGTGTCCAACTTTGATCATACATATTTGTCCAACCCATATGACTCCCCTAGATCATACCCATCTGTGCCTCTAAGATCATAATTTTGGGTCCCTCTTAGATCAGAGCCATCTGTATCTCTTAGGTCAGAGACACCTGTCCATCTTAGATCAGCCCAATTCTTCAAATCAGTTTCACTTGCACCCAGTTAGATAAGAACTGCATTGACCCCTTATATCAGAAATTAATTTCATTCCTACTAAACCTTACTATTAAATCAGGCCTGTGGGTCCCTCCAAATCAGTTCCTCCATAATACAGCCAAGATATAGCCTACCAATCCCCCACATGTGTCACTCTTAATAAGACTTTCTTTTGAGGTGGGTCAAGGGGCAGACAACTCAGATCTCAGGATGACATAACGATCTCCCCAAGATTAGAGCCAGCTGCCCCTACCTCCATTCCCAGAATGCACACGTTTATCTAATCTGGAGGAACCTTCTCTCCCATCGATCAGACCAGCTCCTATCACTAATACCCAGATTACATTTTAGAGTCTGCCATAGCAGACCCACTACCCGCGAGACAAGACCCACCCTTTTCAGAGCCAAGATGGGCTAATTTACCAGAACATAATTGTAGAGGGGCAGGTTTATTTTGCTCCGGGGACTTTGATGTTGTGGCCCGACAAATCTGATGTGTGGGTGTCAGATGGGTCTGATTTGGATAGGGGATTGTGAAAGTTTGATTTGAGGGAGCTGGTCATGGAGGTCTGTAGATCAGATCTGAGGAAACCCCATCTATGCCGGATGGGTAGTTAGATCTCATCTGCCATCATATTATGTCTGTTTCTCTACATAAGGGCACTACCAGAGCTGTACTTATGTGGATGGGTTAAACCTTACTCTGTGTGTTTTGCTGCACATGACATCTCAGTGTAACTTGTAATGGGATAAGAAAGCGGGATAAGGAGCTGTTTACCTAAAGTGACACAGCAAAGGTTCCATGTATTACAGAACTTGAGTAGAAGTTTTAGATAATTAACTTATGTATTTTAAGTATAAATTACCTGAAAAGATCAATCCTCTCTGCTAGCAACTTTATCTAAATTAATTTTTCATATGTGGACTGCAATGACTGGAGAATTTGCTGTGTCCCTTTAACTCATTAACAAATGAACAAGACCTGAACATTAACCCTATCTCTACTGTGTTAGTTCTTTTGGCCTCTTTAATAATGACAGACCAGGAGTAATCAAGGGCCCCCACAGAGTCTCATGCACAAAAATATATATTCTATCTGCATAGGGAACGGAAATGGGAGGGTGGCAAGAAATGCATTGAGGGCAATGCCATGAGTATGACTGAGGCCTGGCAACCATCACAATTAAATCCAAATCTAGCGTTTCACCTGTTATTCTACAAACCATAGTTATCAAATAAAGTAATACTGTATCCGTCTCCATATTTTCCTAAGTCATGCTAAATCAATCTGCCAATAACAGCACAAAATAAATAAGTTATTGATGGCCATTTTGTGCTGGCAGCAGTAGAAGTTGCAGAGTTTATGTGATTGTGATATGAATTCTTTGAGGTCTTCCTTGATCTTGCCATTACCTATTACAGAGCTCATATTATGATTTGCCTATAAGGTGCAGTTCAGTTAATTTAGGTTCATGCAAAATATTCCCATCTATTTCTATACACATTTATTTCTATACACATCCGGAGCTTCCTGCACACCCGGAGATTGGCAAATACATTACCACCACCTCCAGGTTTCTGTGTCATCACTAAAATGTATTCCCAGTTCTCACAGACAGGGAGACTCCCTGTGTTATTCTTAGATGGCACTAATAGGTTAGCTTCACTAAGCTGAGAGAGCTACAGTTCCTATGATATTCTGTAAAGCCTTTTCATTAAAGGAGACAAGAAGCCTCCAACCTGAAAAAAAGGCTTCATAGAATTGTATAAGAATGAGAAATATCTCTAGAAAGTAAGTTGTGTAGATTCTGATCTGGGGACTGCATGTCTGCTCTTACAGAGGGGGTGCAAGACTGATCAATTAAGGGGGTCTGAGTTGGCTAAGGTGTTGCTATTCTTATCTGTGGGGGGAGTGGGTCTGGTTTGTGAGGTCTGGTCTGTGGGCATGCATGATCCGGGTGATGGGGAGTGGGTCTGGAATGTGAGTTAGTGGATTTCATCTTCAGTTTGACCTAGGGATACCTGATCTGTGGGGCAAACGTCTGATTTGAGTTATGGGAGGTTGTCTGGTATGTGGGTGATGAGGGTCTGATCTTCAGTGGGTGTCTGATGTGGTGATAGTTTATTCTAGTGTATGGCGTATGGGCGAGGGTTTGATCAGTGGTGGGAATGGGTCTGGTTTGTGAGGTCTGGTCTGTGGGCATGCATGATCCGGGTGATTTCATTTTCAGTCTGACCTGGGGATACCTGATCAGTGGGGCAAACGTCTGATTTGAGTTATGGGAGGTGGTCTGGTATGTGGGTGATGAGGGTCTGATCTTCAGTGGGTGTCTGATGTGGTGATAGTTTATTCTAGTGTATGGCGTATGGGCGAGGGTTTGATCAGTGGTGGGAATGGGTCTGGTTTGTGAGGTCTGGTCTGTGGGCATGCATGATCCGGGTGATTTCATTTTCAGTCTGACCTGGGGATACCTGATCAGTGGGGCAAACGTCTGATTTGAGTTATGGGAGGTGGTCTGGTATGTGGGTGATGAGGGTCTGATCTTCAGTGGGTGTCTGATGTGGTGATAGTTTATTCTAGTGTATGGCGTATGGGCGAGGGTTTGATCAGTGGTGGGAATGGGTCTGGTTTGTGAGGTCTGGTCTGTGGGCATGCATGATCCGGGTGATTTCATCTTCAGTCTGACCTGGGGATACCTGATCAGTGGGGCAAATGTCTGATTTGAGTTATGGGAGGTTGTCTGGTTTGTGGGTGATGAGGGTCTGATCTTCAGTGGGTGTCTGATTCTAGTATATGGCATATGGACGAGTGTTTGATCAGTGGTGGGAATGGGTCTGTTTTGTAGGGGTGTGAGTTGGCCAGTAAGTGGAGTGCATCTTGCAGGACAGTGGGTGAGTGAGTTAGAGCGAGTGGAATAGCAAATATCACTGAGGAGGTAGGGGACTGTCTAGTCCGACCAGCCTTCACATTTTATGTGATCTATTATAGTATCCAACTCTTCTGGCTGTAAAACTAGAGCAGGCCGGAGCTCAGACCTATCACTAGGTATATGAAGGAATGCAATCTCACAGGATACTGCAAAATATCTCACCATTGCTCCACTGAAGCCGTGACACTGACACAAACACTGTATCTGTGGAACAGCAGAAACATCAGCAGCACACGAGAAAGTTAAATATTAGAGACTTCTTGTGCAAACTGCGTATACTCCTATGACAGTGTAAGAGTATGTGCAAATAACTTGTATTTATCTCACATTCCCTAGAAATGTGTTTCTGTGCTTTATAAACAAGCTTAACTTTCTGCCAAACTCTTGTCATTGAATGTAACCTTCTGTGACTACAAAGTCTACGAAATGACCAAAATTTTCAGAAGAAAGTGATTGCTTCTCCTTTGACATGTAGATTAGACAAAGTTGGGAGCAAGCCTTGTGGGGTGACTGTTAAATCGGTTAGCTGTGTTTGCCTATCCAACAAAAAATAATGTGAATTTATGATCATTTGCCAAGGCCGTGTCCCACTTTGTGAGAGGAGGAGAAAACATTTCCTCACTGTATTGCATTATCTACAGATCAAGTATTTTTCAATTAAAAAAAATATAAACCTACTCTTTCAATTGAGAGATTGGGATTTATAATTGTATTGTCAATAGGTTTTTACTGAATGTAAGTTGCCCCCAGTCTGTCAAGTGGTGCCAGGTGATGTCAGCCCCCCTTGTGCGCAGTACTAAGCCGCGGGCATGTGTCCTGTCTGGGTGATGCTCAGGCGCACCCAGGGCGTGTCTGCAGAGCAACCCTAGGTTTAAAGCTATTAAACAGAGGCATTCAAGAAATGTCGTAATGGGGGAGACGCCCTCAGACCGTGCTCTGTTCAGGCAGGACCACTGCTGAAATTCTGCCTTTCCTAAATTAACTCCTTCCTAGCCAAAGATCCAGTAACGATGAGCAATGCCCTGCCCCATACACTCAACACCTTCTAATTTCATTGAACTTTCACTTTAATCGCTCAGCTAGGAACCTGTTAGATCTCGTTTGCAGTATGTGACTCTTTTCTATAATATATACATTAACATTTCACCTGGGGCTCTGTAAAAGCAATGGATACATGATCTGGATCAGTTTTAGTGCCTTTGTATTATAAGGGTATGCCTTAAGGTATGGCAACACAAAATGGCTACTTGGTGGCAAACAAATATAACTTTTAGATTTTAACTTGTTCTTCTTCTAACCATTTTTCTTGACAATATTTTTATGTGAATCCAATTAAAAAATGTTAATGTCACTTTAAGTCCTGGGAGATATTATAGACTAGGTAAATACCCTTCATGTTCTAGATTTATCATTGAACGACTGATTTTTCCACATGTACTCAAGATATGCTAAAATGTGGTCTGATCTGAAGACTGAGGACTCATGTTGGACAAGTCTGGTTTGGTCCATGGAGATACATTTCTACTCAACATTATCTCATTGAACAAGGGCAGTTAAAAGGAATTGGTACCACGTGAGTGCCTTATACAGACCTGGAATTCCAGGATTTCTCTACTTGTGCGCAATCACTGCCTACATCACTTAGATGTACTCACCTGTGATCAAGCAGGGGAATCCTGATCTGTGTAGGATACTCAAGGATCAAAGCTGTATACCACTGATATTAATAGACATGTCTCTTCAATTGAATATAAATATATTGCATGAAACACTTATTAATATTATGCTAATATTGCCATATTCTATGAATTTAATCCAATAAACAGAATATAATGGATCATGTAAACCAAAGCTAGGCAATGTTGGTCCTGCAGTGCCAGACATTTCCCTGCTGTGCACAGCGGTCACTTACTGCCCAGTCATTCTTGTTGTGTTACTGTGTATAAAGGGAAAATACAGAAATCCAGGACTATGTTTGCCAGAACCAGCATCATGAACCCCTGACCTACCAGGAATGCAGCATATTATCTCAAGTCTTTTACTGGACTACAATAATTGTTTTGTAAGCACCATGCATCCAAGCACAAAGTGCAAGATGATCAAGATATGCCTGGGAATTGGATACTCCTCGGTTACTCAGAGGAATCCTGTTGTTTGAAAGTGAAATCTTTTTAATCCTCACTTTAGGATAATGAAGTGACTGACTAATAAGGGACTCTCAGACAAAAACATAGACCAGTGTGATGGCTCAGACACACCCTGATTGCTTTCCCTTCTTTATTGAAAATGCTGAAAACTGGGCGCCATCTTTACTTACCTGTTTCAGTCTCTAATCATCTGAAAACCAACTAAGTTACACTGAATGTTTCCCCAGCACTGGGATTGATAAATTTTGGTGACAGGGAGTCATGGTTCCTAAATGGTTACAGTTGGCTCCTAACTCTTCAGTTACATAATTACATAGTAATTGAGGTTGAAAAAGGACTTTCAGTGCATCAAGTTCAACCTTTTAAGATCTCCTCTGATTCTAAATATGCGGATTAGTTGTTAATTAATTGATCCAGGGCAAAGCAAACAGAAAAAAAACTAAGTGAAACTTAGCCAATCGTCTCAATGGGGAAAAAAATGAATTCCTTCCTGATCCCAGATACTGGCGTTCAGATTTCTCCCTGGATCAATACTCGTTAATTTATCTAATTCTCTACATGTATACTCCCTTTCTTGGATCCTAAGTTTCATATACATTTGTGAACCCCTGCTCTAGGGAGTCTTGCTTCCAGGCACAAAGACGTTTTCTCAATTTCAGGTATTCTACACAAATCACATCTACAAATTGATGGTTCTTTAGAGATTGGAAAGCTCTATAACCCATTTATGAAGATTTTTTTAAATAGGTTTTCTACAAAGCATCATCTATTGTAACCCACACTGTTGCTATAATAACCTGTGTAAACAGTAGGCTTATTTTCTCCAATATTAAATAGATACTCACCTCCTTTACATATTTCTCAGCCTCCACTGTCACAGTATTGTGGTTCTTGTGTTCCTGGAACATGCACAGGTAGCAGATACATGTCTGGTCGGTTTGACAGAACAACTCCATGGTTTTGCTGTGCAGTTGACATTTTCTGGCTTCAAAGTCTCTGATGGGTTCCAGCAGCTTATGATCCCGGAAAGCAGCCCCCTCCAAATGAGGTTTCAGATGGGCTTCGCAGAAGGATGTCTGGCAGACCAGGCAGGACCTGACCGCTTTTTTCTTGTCGTCAATGCAAGAGTCGCACAACACATCGTCATGTTCTATGTTTGACCCAACACTGATACGGACTGACCTGCGACCTTCTGATGATGTGTCCAAGCCAGGGCTGCCAGGGCTGCTTGCCACTTTGACATCAGTAGGACTAAAAAGACCAGCTCTGCCAGTCCTCAAACCACCAGAAACAAGGCTGGTCTTGTGTCTTGCTGTCTTGATTCCACCACTTTCCGAGTCAGATCCATTGGAAACTTCTTCAATGATACTTGAATCAGGTGAATCTACATGGAAACTGCCATTGGCTTCATTGGCAGGGGAACCATTGGCTATCTTGGAGTCTTGTTCTTCCATTGTCTCCTTGGTTAGTTCTTCTTTCTCCTCTTCTCTGAGAAACTATAGTACTCAAGATCTTCTTAGACCAGGGAATGAGGAGAGAAGGAAAATCAAGATAAATATCTACCTGCGTGACTCACACCTCCTCTAGAGAAACACCCGCCTGAGCCTCACAGAGAGATGTGATAAAGAGATGTGCAGCTACGTCTCCTCTTACACAACCTGGTCCACACCCAGGAAGCTTCAGTAACATTCCTGCCCAGCCCTCTTTTTAAGAGAATGAGACCCAGATTTTTGTAATTATTTTACTGTGGATGTAACCTGTTCCTCTGCTTGTCCTATGTGACAATTAACTGCTGGCTGAATTCCATGCGTACACAAAGAGCCCTAATGCCCTGAATGCAATAAACATATTAATTAAAATACAGGGCTACATTCACTAAATTTGGACTGAGCTGAGAAGTCTCCAATCCCTATGCTATTCTGAAGCTTTTATTTCGTTGGCCAGAGAGTAACGTTAGGGTTTTGAATAAAAACAGCCAAATGTTAAATAGAAAATATATATCAAAATAGTGCATTTTGTACACATTGCTACGAATATCATTTTGAAAAAGACAAATTATAAAATGTAATTAAATATACTACCATTTCTTCTTTAATACACTAACAAATGTTAGAAGACTTTGAATTGCTGGCCTCTCTGCCAGTGAAAGAGTACCCCATAATTTTCACATCAATTGAAATTGTACTCAAGTTTCTATTTTATTTTATTTTTTTAAACATTGACCAAAAAAATTACATTAAATACTTTTTATATATTTATGCAGAAGCAAAGCTTCTGATTTCAAAAACATCCAGGAGGTATAGGTTGGAGATTTACTGGGGGCCCTACAAATGTCACGATATTATAGGGAGCAACACTGAAGTCTTCTTTTTATAATATGCATTTTATTTTTTACCTATTGTAGGCAAATACCATTAACTGGGACATACATTGTTTTGTTTTTCTTGTCCCTAATTTCTCAACTGGGAGGGACAAGGAGTACATGTTACAATAGGATCATATTCCCTAGTAACAAACCAATTAAGCAAACTAAAGAATAAACAATGGTTGTTCCTACAATATGTTTTTTTTTTTTTTACTTTCTAAAAGTGTTTAGTCTATTACTAAGTCTAATTCTTCAATAAAGGATACTGTTAATTTGAGGCTTCAATTGACTTTTTAACATGAACATGTTGAGAGATGTGTGAAAGTGATTGTCATACAGGGAGAATTCAAAGTGTTGGGTTCCCGGAAAGTAAAACTACAATTTGCAGCTATGGAAGGAGTTAAGGGTGTATTTCACATTTTGGGTGTTTTTTAACGTAAACCTGAATTTGAATAAAGACAAGTCCCTTCACTGGTGGATATGTGGGATGAGAGAATACATGTGCCAGTACAAGGAGTGGTTTTGGGCGTAGGTGAGACACAAGCCTTCTGGGAGATGATGATGACTTATCTGGGAGTCAATGCCCAGGGGGCTCCTGTACAGCTCTGAGATGTGGGTGTACAGATGTGCACAGCTCAGATATTGAGTCATTATTGCTCATGGCATCGTCATCATATTCCTAGGGATCCTCTTCTAATGACTTTTTATCAGAATGAGGTCTCCTTAGTCCTCTGTAGAAATGTGTCCTAACTTGACCTGTGCCAGTGTAATGATGCAGACTTCTAAAGACAGGCAAATATTTTATATATTTGATATATATATAATATCTACCTTACTAGGCTCACCTGTCTCCCAATATCACACCCCTCTATGTTCCCTAGAACAGAAGGGCCTGAACCCCTAGGTCAGACTGGCCTGGCATGTCCCAGTGCCAAAAGCACCCCCAGAGGATATGGGCCTGCCCCCTTCCTCCATCTGACCCCTGATAACACTGCATCTACCTCTAATTAAGATCAGCGTGTCCATTCATATCAAATCTACCTGACCCCCTGTTTAGACCAACTTTTATCACCACAATCAAACCTGCATGGTCTGTCATTTCCCACCCCAACCAGTTTGTAATATATACATTCAACATTACAACAATTAGATTCCTCAATTCAGACCCAACTTTGATCTAAAAATCAAATCTGACTGTCCTGCACATAGATAAAGACACACCTGTCTCTCCCAGTCCTACCTGTCCCCAGATCAGACCAACATGCTGCACTAGATCAAATCTGCCTATGCCTACCAGTGCTTTAGATCAGATTTGTCAATTCCCAAAGATCCGTTCCACCTGTCCCTCAAAACAGACCCATTTATTCCCAAGAGCAGGTCCACTTGTTTCCCAGAGCAGATCCACCTGTGTTTTCCACCTGCCACCCCATAGTAGATCCACAGATAAGATGCACCTGAACCAACAGATCAGATCCACATGTCCCCACAGATCAGAACCACCTGTCCCCACACACTTGTTTCTCCCTTTCCTACCCCCCACCCCCCCAGATCAGACCTTTCCGCGGCACTAGATCAAATCTGCCTGTCCTACACATAGATAAACACACACCTGTCTTTACTAGTCCTACCAGACCCCAGGTGAGACCAACCTGCAGCACTAGATCAAATCTTCCTATGCCTCCTGATCAGACCTACCAGTCCTCAGATCAGATGTGCCTATGCCCACAGATCAGTTCCACCTTTCACCACAGATCAGTTCCACCTGCCCCCCAGATCACACCCACCTATCCCTCAGATCAGGTCCACTTGTCCTCCTAGAGCTGTATTCATAGATCAGATCCACTTGTCCCCTCTAATGAGATCCTCCCCAGAGCAGATCCACCTGTCCTCATAGATCAGCTCTACCTGCTTCCCTATAGCAGATCCACCTTTATTAATAGGTCATATCCACCTGTCCCCACAGATCAGATCCACCTATACCCACAGACCAGATCCATCTGTAACCCCACATACATGATCCACCTGTCCCCACAGATCAGATCCACCTGTATCCAGATTCCACATCTACCTGTCATCCAAGATCAGATCCACCTGTCTCCCCCGGTCAAGTCCATCTGTCCCCCTGGAGCAGATCCACAGATCAGATGCACCTGTCCCAACAGATAAGACCACCTGTCCCCACAGATCAGAACCACCTGTCCCCACAGATCAGATTCACATGTCCCCACAGGTCAGATCTGTCACAACCTACAATGAGGATGGAGTTTAGAGGATCCTAGTCCTCTTATCTCCTGTTGGTTTTAGACCTAAGATTTGGGTGACTCAGACCAATGGACCTTCTTTGCGGATGCAAGAGCATAAGTCCCAGCTTAAGGTAGTGTGCCTGGGAAAAACCTGGCATGGAGTCAGAAACGATCTCCTATTCCAGCATATGCCCTTGGGTCAATAATACACCTGCACACAAAGTCTTGATGAAAATTATGAAACATGTTTTATTTTAGAACAGCATATTTAACCACATCACACAAGAATGGGGGAAGTGGCTACCGTTAACCAGCCCCAAATGACGTCTGGCCAATCATGAAGGGGAACTGTGTGTGAACCAAAAGTCCCCTCCCAGGTCCGCCCACTAGGCGAGGCCAACTAATTCATTTGGGGTCTGACTCTCCAGGGCAAAGCATACGTTGGTTCTCTTGTGCCCATGAGAAGCCTTCAGGCCATCCCATTGTTTCTGGGTGCCTGCCTGTCTGCTCTCCAGCTGTGAGCTTCCCATTGTTAGTTCTCTGCTGGATACTTAGCTAATGGGATTAACAGGCCTTTGGGAACAAAGGAGGTTTGGCTGTATTCAACGGCTTCCCCTCTACAATATAATGACATACTAATATAATAACATACATTCATATTTACAAATACTACATACAATGTTTCACACACATACAACCAACACATCCCACCAGCTCCCTCACAGGATACCCATTACAATGATCCTAAACATGGAAGGGATGGGAATATGCTAAGGGATAAACTTATAATACTTTATCCCCTAGACCACAACATAACCATATATCCATAACAAGTGGGCCCCAAACCTTTTGTTCTTCCACATGGCAACAGCATGTGGAAGATAACCCAGCCCAAAATGGCCACTGCTGCCAGTCACAAAATGGCCCCAGCATAGTTCACACCAAATCCAATATGGCCACTGGCTGATTCATGACAAGATCCACCTGTCCACACAGATCAGATGCACCTGTCCCCACAGATAAGATCCACCTGTTCTCACAGATCAGGACCACCTGCCCTCCAGATCAGGTCAACATGGTTATCCAGGTCAGATCCACCTGTTCCCTTATATCAGATCCACCTTTATTAATAGATCATATCCACTTGTTCTCAGATCAGATCCACCTGCCCCCACAGATCAGATCTACCAATAGCGACAGTCCAGATCCATCTGTCTCCCCCAGTTAAGTCCACCTGTCCCCCTGGAGCAGATCCACAGATCAGATCCACCTGACCCCGATAATGTCCATCTGTCCCTTGGAGCAGATCTGCAGATCAGATGCACCTGTCCCCACAGATCAGGTCGACATGTTCTTCCAGATCAGATCCACTGGTTCCCTTATAGCAGATCCAATTTTATCAATAGATCATGTCCACTTGTTCTCTCAGAGAGATCCACCTGTCCCCACAGATCAGATCCACTTGTCCACCTAGAGCAGATCCACCTATCCCTGCATATCAGGTCTACCTGTCCCCACAGATCAGAACCACTTGCCCTCCAGATCAGGTCGACATGTCCCCCCAGATCAGATCCACTGGTTCCAATATAGCAGATCCACCTTTATTAATAGATTATGTCACTTGTTCCCACAGATCAGATCCACCTGTCCACAGAGATCAGGTCCACCTATCCCCACAGATCAGATCCACCTATACCCACAGTCCAAATGCCCCTGTCTCCCCTGATCAAGTCTACCTGTCCCCCTGGAGCAGATCTACATCAGATCCACCTGTCCTCACAGATCAGAACCACCTGTACCCACAGATTAGGTCCACCAGCCCCCCAGATCATTTCACCTCTCCACCTATCCTCCTAGAGCAGATCAACCTGCATTTACAGATCAAGTTCACCTGTATTCACAGATTAGAAATCTACCTGTATTCACAGATCCGATCCACTTGTATTCACAGATCAGATCCACTTGTATTCACATTCTCATGTTTTCTCACTGTAAAGTAATACTGTATTGGAAGGAGTTATTTGTTTCGGTTTCCCTTGTTATTGGACAGCTTTAGGTCGCTTAAAAAGCATTTTTGGCTTTGGTACACTTGTTCTACTATTTTGGTAATTCCTTAAGGGAGCAATAGATGATCCTCTAGATGACAAGTCTTAATAAAACTATTTTCAAAAATCTAATGATTAGTTTAATGTGGCATATAACTATAACACCTAGCTGACTCCCACTTATGATCTATATTGTGAAATTCTTCACTATTACCTTCAGACTTACTGGTCTGTAATTCCCTGACTGGTAATTTACAGTACATCACACAATCACCTCAACTCATTCCCAGTTGCCTGACACAGAGCCAGAGGGAACTGAGCATTTAAATGAATAACCTAGCTACTAATTACATCCCATTCTATTAAATGAAGCTTTTTTTAAAGCAAACCACATAAATGTTATAATTTGTATATGAATATTTTATTGCCCACTAAAGCCGGCGCTCTCCTGTTTAATCATTGCAGTAAAATTTAACAATGTTATAAAAATATCCAGAAATCCTTATGTCATTCTCCCTGACCGTGCACATCAAGTCTTAATGTTTATATTTGTGTATATATATTTGTAAAAGGGAATCACGTTTTCGACAGAACCGGTTTTCATGCAGCTGTGTGTCAGAAATATATAGAAAGTTTTGTTTTTTTTTCTATAAAATCCGTGGAATTACTGTAAATTCACACAACTCAGTGGACACTCAGTGGGCAAAATATATATGATTGAAAACTTTGACTTAAAGGCAAGGAAAAGTAATAAAGCTATTTTTGGGGGGCAACAATAAATATATATTGTATAATATATTGTTTTTGCTGGTTTTTGGAGGACTCTGGAAACCTGAATCTTTGGTGAAAGCTGTTTGCGTGAGAGAAACTTTAACATTTCTGCAGTTATTACTTTGACGGCCTGCAGTTATTGTGACGGGTAGGGCATAGGGTCAAATGACTAACAAATCCCCCACCTTTTTCCCTCCACCTCTCCCTCCAATGACAGACAACGCTAAACACCCCTCAGGCTTCAACCTGTCAGGGATGTATGAAACCAGGCAAAATGGATCCTTGTACATATAAAGAGTCTTCAAAAACCATGTTTTTGTCCAAAAATGTCCATTGATTAAATGTTGTTAGTTTGATACATACTTCACAAATGTGCACTTATTCTTCAACTACAGCAGCCTTTCTTCTTACTACATAAAAATTTGTGATTTAAAGAAAATATACAGCTACAGAAACCTCCCTCAGTTTTTGAAAAGTTTAACCCAAAAATACATGTATTACATGTACTGTGGTCAGCCACTGCCTTGATTGCTTATCTGCTTTTGCAGTTGGAAGGGTCCTTGTAAACTAATGATATTCTTACTAGTTCTGTTGAATGCATTGGCATTAAGGATTGTCGTATTTCAGTGAAACTATTTTACCTATTGACAAGTTTTGAAAAAGAGCATAATTATAGAACCACCGATTTCCATTAAAAAGGACAGTTTTGTCTCAGACCTCCATGAACATCAGGTGCTCTAAGTTAGGGCACTGCTATAAATCAGCTGCAAAAGGTTTTTTCCCCTAACACTAATGTAAATCTTTCACTCTCCCAGATTAGAGCACCCAGTGCACAGCCATAAATCCTGCCTTAGACGCAACAGATTTCTGTGCAGGGAGCTTTACGGATGAGTCAGGGCTCTAGGAGCCAACAAGAAATGTGAATGTCATAAATCTTATAATTAGTGGGAAGTGCAGGAACAACTGCCCATAACTAGCTACAGCACTGAATATATATATTTTGCAAATAATAGTTGTGGTAAGTTACAAATGTTGGTCACGCAATGTTAAATGTTACGGGCTTGCGCATGCCTGTGGCGATCATCGCAAGGCCTGCATGACTTTGCTGCAATGAGCGTTGAAGGTGCTCATTGCAAGTCTCGCGATGATTGCCACAGACACTCACCGCAAGGCCTGCACGACTTTGCTTCAACGAGTGCCGAATGCTCTCATTGCAGCCCTCGCCATTGTAGCCTTTCAGGGTTTTTCCTAAGGGTCATCTGTCCCATCATAGTTGTTATTAGCCTGAATATGAACTACCAATGGAGGATGGAAACAGATTAAGTTACTCATAGCGATGCCCACGATCAGCGCCAAGAGCCGTAAGACTTTAGTGCTGATCGCGAAGCACGCAAGACTTGAAAAAATTACGAAAGCCGTAGGAAGACCACCAAAAGACGCCAATTAATAAAAAAAAATAACTTACAACCTCACACACAGCACAGGGGTAGAGACAGGTAGCTTATGAGTGAGGTTGCAAGCTAATTTGAGGCTTAATTGGCGTTTTTCGTGGGTTGAAAATCGGCTAAGCGAGGTAAAAAATGGCGGCTGTAAAGATCTAAATGTTTTCAAAAAGGCTCAAAACGAGGCCGGAGCCCATAACACTTAGCCCAGCAACGCAAGCCACACAAGACTTTGAAAATACAACCACCGGCGCTCATCTCGAGGCATGCAATACTTGAACAGAGACAGGGAGGAGAAAGACAGGGGGGGGGGGAGGAACAAAGGGGGGAGAGAGGGGGGAAAAGAGACACTGGGAGGGAAATAAGGGGAAAAAAACACGGGCCAGGGGGGAGGGACAGAGGGGGAAACAGACACATGAAAGGGAGAGGGGGAAACAGACACAGGGGTTAGAGAGTGGGGAGAAGTTTGCAATGAGCATTGTGTGCCTTGCGATGAGCGCCAAAGCCTATGGCCGATGGTGCTCATTGCGAGGCACGAAAGTGGTGGGTTGGACGACGTCTGCAATGAGCGCTCAATGCAGGGCTCACAATTCGATCATTTTGTTGGATTGTATAATATTGACAATTAAGATTGCCTGGAATATTTAAGACTACAATTGGCATTGAAAAAATATAATTTGTATTACACAAAACAAGAAGTAACTGATTTTGAAAAATTGCTAGTTCAAAACAATAGAAAGCATTTAATATCTAAATGCTTTGAAATTTTTAGAGAACCATCACAAAAAGATAAAACAATAAATATGAGAATTTGGGAAAAATAGTTAAAACTTGATTTTCCTATAGAAATTTGGAAGAAAGCGTTTTCTATAACTGACAAATATGTTAAAAATGCAACTTTAAGAGAAGTCCAGTTTAAAATGTTAAATAGATGGTATCTCGTCCCAGAGAAAATTAGTCAGTTCTCAGGAAATCTATATAAAAATTTATGCTGGAGGGATTGTGGTCTTCCAGGCTCTTTCTTACATATATGATGGGACTATAAGGTACAACTATTATTTCATCACAAATGGCCATTTTACATATAATGCCGCCTGGGCTGAATTATCCACCACAAGCCTTCATTTTGCAAGTTCTTTCAATTGCAAAATGGAAGTTGGCTTGTTATTGGAAACAACAAATCACTCCGTCTTGGAATGAGATATTAATTGTACTCAAAAGGAATAGAGCATTAGAGAAGGATTTCAATATTGGCACAAAACCTTCAGGCTTCTGCTAGAAAGCTGAACATGAAGAGGAACTTCATCTTTCAGCATGACAACGACCCAAAGCATACATCCAAATCAACAAAGGAATGGCTTCACCAGAAGAAGATTAATGTTTTGGAATGGCCCAGCCAGAGCCCAGACCTGAATCCGATTGAAAATCTGTGGGGTGATCTGAAGAGGGCTGTGCACAAGAGATGCCCTCACAATCTGACAGATTTGGAGTGTTTTTGCAAAGAAGAGTGGGCAAATCTTGCCAAGTCAACATGTGCCAAAAAGACAGAGTGTTGTAATAAAATCAAAAGGTGCTTCAACAAAGTATTAGTTTAAGGGTGTGCATACTTATGCAACCACATTATTTTTCTTTTTTTTCTCTTCCCTCCACCTAAAAGATTTCAGTTTGTTTTTCAATTGAGTTGTACAGTTTATAGGTCACATTAAAGGTGGAAAAAGTTCTGAAATGATTTATCTTTGTCTAATTTTTTCACAGCACAGAAACCTGACATTTTAACAGGGGTGCGTAGACTTTTTATATCCACTGTATGTTGTTATCGGATTGTTAAGTGCCAAAATAATGTTGAAATTGTATTATTTTGTAGTGCTTATTGTGCTTTCCTGTCACTTTATGCTTCTAGTGGACTCAGCAAAGGTTTGAAAACTACTTGCAAGTGGTCTTTGGCACCCGTAAATCTTTCTTCTGCTTTTTTGCAGTTTCAGCAGTGCCCTGATTTGCGAGTGATCCATAAAATCTTATTAGCATAGGGTTTGGGTGTCAAAGTGTAAGGGAGTAAATCATTATTTATTGTCAGTGCAAAAATCAATGGAAATTTATGCCTTGCTTTTAGTTTGTGTCGTGAAGTTTACTCGGAGCAGTGAACAGTAACAGTGACCAGTAGTAGACTGGTCTCACAATGTTTTTGGGATGCGAAATTAACATACCTTGATAAGATTTACTGTGCTGCTACACACTCGGCTTTTGTAGAGAATAGCATAGGGACCTCAGTCATTACAGTCATGCCCTCGAGTGTCTCTTGTATATGTTTCTTTATAAGTTTGTTTCCTAAATACCACTAGAACAACCATTAGATTTGCCATACAAGGTGACCCTGTCCTGTTATCTGATTCCTAATTTCACTCTTACCCATTCATAATGACTCTGTTTATGTGTGCGGTTATTTACAGAGATTCCACACAGAAACCTAGAAACAGAGACTTTCACAACAGAAAACAAATATCTGGTCAATCCAGTCTGACCATTCTCCTACCTACGTAAAAATCTCAGGATTATACTTCTACTGAAACCATATATTAAAAAAGAAAATGTAATGTTTTAAAGCAGCGGACACTGACAGTGTTATAGGACACCCCCTATCTGTAAGATTATCGTTTTGCAGTGTAGATGGGAATCTTGGACTCTGATACATTTCCAAGTACCACTGCAGTCCTATGAGTGGCTGAGAAAGAGAATGGAGGGCCCCTGTGCAAAGCAAATTGGGGCCATCTTCCCAAGGGGGACTGTAATTTTTTTTTTTGCCCCTGTCTCCCTACCTTGGTACCAACTCACCCAGTGCCCCTCCCCAAGACCCCTTCTCCTAGTTACGCTCCCTAATACCGTTTCCCATAACAGCACCCCTCCCCAAGACCCTTTCCTATAGCTGCAGCCCCAAAGACCCCTTTCCATACCTGGGCCCCCTCAGAGGAGGGCCCTTGTGTTTTGCACCACCTGCTCTACTGGTAGCTCCAATCCTGAGTTATATATTTAACATATACTCTTTTGGAGGCAAAAGTACAGCCTCTAGTTTATTACATTATATTTGTAATTATTCTTCATTTCTGTTTTTTACTGATCAACTTCCTGAGTGGGAGGATACTTTGAAAGCAGAGGAATGAGAATGTGATGACTAAAACCAACAGTGCTTTCCAAACTTGTTAGTTTCCCTTTTCTCCTATACAGTAATGAATAATTTCACATGAATGTTAAAAATGTAAAGTCTGTATTCATGTATTTATTAATTGTTTTCTAAAAATGTGTCCATCATATACCTTAGTTATTCATACAGCTGTATGAAGTGCATTGCTTGAATTCCTTTACTATATTTGTTCTTCCTACTTCTACTGGAACATTATGGCACTTATCTACTACCCTTTCAATAAAGTAGTACCACTGAACATTCTACGTCATGATCTCTTGTTCTAGTAATATTTGATATGGGAATAAATATTCAGTTTTGTGGGAGTATCACAAATTTATAGAATGCCAATAAATATTAAATAACCCATCACTCACACTGCCCTGCCCCCAATTAGAGTGTGAGTCAAACTGGCCATGCAGGTATGGACAGGTCAGTAATGGCAGGGAGGGTCAGGCAAGGGATTCACATACCTGGAGGGGGAAGTCGATGTGACTCTCATGCAAGGCCAGGCTAGGTCACTGGGCAATACTGTAGTGGGTGCAAAAAGAAAATTTGGGACCAATCAGGAGGGGACAGGCACACATTTTTTTTCCACTTCCCGAACACCCTCCAACATCAACTCACACAGTACATATATAAAATATGGGGTGAGAAGGAGCCACGCCAGCCAGAAATCCGCGGGGGGCTAAAGGGGCCTGCAAGGACAGAGGGAGCCAAAAGGGGCCGAGGGAGGCCACAGAAGACCCACGGGGGCACAGGAGGCTGATGGGGGCACAGTGGGCCACAGGGGTCTCACAGGAGGTCCACAGGGGCCATAAGGGTCACTTAGGACCCACAGGGGCTTCATGGGGAACCCAGGGGCCACAGGATATCGACTGGGGCCACAGAAAACCCAAGGGACTGCGGTAGGGCTACTGGAGAGCCACAGAGGTCACTGAGGCCCTGTGGGGGGACCACAGGGGACCCATGGGGGCCACATGGGACTCGTGGCTGTCACAGAAGATCCGCAGGGGCCACCGAGGACCCACGGGAGATCTGCAGGGGCCGCGGGAGGTCCACAGGCCTTGCACCGGCGGTAGCTCTGCCTCTGGAATACTGGGCATATTCTAATGCACAAGAGAGCCATAAAACATAATTAACATATCCCCATAAATGTGATGCCCCTTAGCCGCGTGTCACATGGTGTCTCTGACATGAGTTGCAATGTATCAGCATGTGTGACATTCAGCTAGCGTTTCTATACTTGAGATCCACACAGCTTATGATGAAACAAAATCTATATTTAAATACTTTAAGCATAATTAGGCAGCAAAAAGGTTGACAAATCTGTTTTAAGCTTCTGTGGATTCATACAGGCTTTCAAAATGTTGCATGCATGAGAGGGGTGTTTATAGTTTTGCAGGAGAAGGGCTTGTAGTTATTCTTGCAACTACTTACTTATGAGCATGTGCAGAGGAAGGGGTATGTCCCCCTCTCCTGTCCTTCCTCCCCAACTTTTTCACAACGGATAAATAAGATAAGCATGCTAACTCTGACTCCAAGCTATTAAGAACACTTGAAGATAGAGAAGATGTAAAGAGTCTTCCAAAAATTCAGATTTTCTCTAAAAATGTTTTTACGCCTCTAGTTTACACAGCTGCTAAACGTATACGTTTGTTACATACTTCATAAACATGAGAAGATTTCCTTAACTATTGTAGCCCATTAAATTACATGAATAGTCCTATATTTACAATAGGATATTTTTAAGGAACTAAACTTGATAATCATCAAAATGAGTTTAGTCGATAAATTATTAATTGTAATTTTAAGTATGGGTATTTTCAGAGGTGGAACTATTTTTTATAGCTATTTTTATAGATATTTTGTCTCATTTCATTTGTGTATTCTCTGATCTTCCCTAGGCTGATGGACGTTTGGCCTCCACACCATCTCATATCTACCCCCAGTGAAGCAGGACTCAGATCCCCTTCTGGGTCGCTACCATGTCATAGTGAAGGTGCTTGTGTACCTCAATGTAGCTGTGAGCTATACCATGTACAGTCACTCAAGGTGGGCAGGTCATAGCAGAGAAGTCCACTGGAGAAACAACTGCAACCCACTGCAGTATCTTTGCCAAGAAAACCTTATGCATGAGCACAACCAGAAACATAGACAAATATGCCTGGCGTGCTACATCTATATGGTCAACGAGAGTCGGACATGACTGAAGGACTGAAAAACAACAACAAAGATGTGCTGAAAACATGTAAAATATGAATGGCAATATCAATGTCAATTAGATAATAAAATCATGAAAAATTTCTAGAGTTGCCAATAATTTGGACACAGGGGTTTCTGAGAAATGTTTTTATTTTTTTATAAGGATTTAATTTCTTTGAATGATTTTGCCTCACTGAAAAATTAGATTTCTCTCATATTTTTAGAATATGATGAAGGTGATGAACAACCAAGGCAATTTTCATAGTATTTGTGTTCATGTTCATCAAGGATGCCAATAATTCTGCAGGGCATTGCACAAGACAGAGATATTCTAGTATGAAAAATAAGTATCCTGCAGTGTAGAAAATGTATTTTAGAAAAAAACTCACAGGTGTGCGAGCTGTGTAAGGCATGAACATAAGTACATTTTAAGAAAACATCTTAATTTATTTTTTGGAAGAAGATTAAAAAAAAAAGTAGCCAGGATATGGAATTAAATTCAAGGTAAATATATAATTATAAAACCTAAAACTGAAAATGGTTTCTGTAAAAAGGTTGTTTACAATTTAGGAAAATATGGGCAGAAAAAGTATTCATAAGACATAACTTTTAATAAATCAATGTTAAAATATATATGTTAAAAGACAAATGAATAAAAAGCTAAAAAAATATGTGTGTTTTCTACCGATTATTTTAAATATTTTTTATCCAACTAAAATAGTTAAGATATTCAGTCCATTTTTAGTTGTGCATGTAAAGTATCCTACAATCAAAGTTTCCCTGTTTTTCCCTTTCTCTAATCTATCACAAGCTTCTTATATCAGACACACATATTACATGGAGTCATTCTATACACATACAGATTAGTTTTGTTTAAAAATAAAACTTGTTTTCCACCCCCCCAGAGATGCTTACATAGGCACAGTGTACCTACCAATTGCATTTTAACCATATACTAGCCTTCAAGCCAACAGCAGCACAATGCAGAGATCCACACAACAGTGCCTTATTCCTCATTGCTTCCTATTGCAGGGACTACACATCCCATGATGCCTTCTTGCACAAACTGCCATCACAGATTGATACAGTGTTAGCTGCCTGGGTAGCACAACTTTTGGGCGCACTAGATGTACGCGACGTCTAGAGCGTGCCCACAAAGGCTGAAAAATGCTCGCACCCACACCAGCGCGCCAGTACAGCACTCTGCACTCACCCTCTCCTCCCCCTCCTTTTCCAGCTCAACCTCTGTCCCTCCGGTACTCACCCTCTCTCTCCCTCCTTCCCTCAGTACTCTCCCTCTCTCCCCAGTTCTCACTCTCCCCACTACTCACTCTGTCTCTCCCCCTAGTACCCACCCTCTAACCCCAGGTCTCTCTCCCCCAGTACTCACCCTCTCTCCGCGCTGGTGTGGATGTGCGCCTTTGTCGGTGCGCACATACGCGTGCTCCCAAAAGGCGACGTGCCAGCTGCCTGTGATTGGCCAAAAAAAAATTATGAATTTATGCTAATGTTACCATGTATTTCTAGGGGTGTTAACTCACATTTTAGGGTAAGTTTAATAATGTTTATTTTTATATTTTTCATGCAAAGCGTTTTTTATATACTACTGATTCTCCTCTAACAGATGCATTTATAATCCATGAAATTTAAATATGCTTTTAAGTTATTATGCTATATTGCTGGATGAATACATTTGGCTTCAGTAACCTCTGTAACGTAGAATGTAACAATATTATTGAATGATTTTTATTGAATGATTATTATTGAATTAGCTAATTAGTACAGAGTAAATCCAGTAGAATTGTTCCACTTTACAGCTTCAAACTGTTACTATGTAACATGTAAATGCTAGATACACTATATATTTAGCAGCCACACATAAATTAAGTGCTGTAATTAGAGCCGAAGCTGAATCTGTTGTTGACGTTTCACACTAAAAGGAGTCAAAAAGTGACAATGTTGGTGCAATTATTTTTGTTTGTTGTCATTGAAATCTGGGTCCTTTCCTTTTATAGTTGCGCCAGCACAGGCAGCTGCTGTGGCAGTGAGCATCTGCTAGATGGCGCTGCCAAATTTTGCTGCCAATATCCTAGGGTTACGGTTAGGAGGTTAGGGTTAGGGTAATGGGTTTTAACTTGAAAATTGTATATGATCTCGGCGGCGCTTGCAAACTGTACACAATTTTGGCAGAATTGTAAGCCTGGCAATGCTGTTTGCCACACAATGTGAGTCTATGGCCCCTCTGAGCACCTTTGGTGCTCATCGCCAGCCCTGCGCTGAGCGCCTTTGGTGCTCATCGCGTGGCTATCAATGAGAGCCTTCGGCGCTCGTTTCAAGCCTCTCCCCCGGCATACTTTACAGACCTTCACTGCTCATTGCCGGATTTGGAAAGCTGCAACTTTCCTGCTTTGCAATGATCACCTTCGGCGCTCGTTGCGAGCCTCTTCCCCTGTGTACTTTACAGGCCTCGCCATTGAGCACCTTGGGCGATCATCGAGAGCTTCTAGATACTTGCCCGTCAGAAATGACGGGATGCTGTTTGCCACACAATACGAGGCTCTGCCTTCTCTGAGCACCTTTGGTGCTCATCGCAAGCCTCTCCTTCTACTATACAGTCCTTGGCACTCATTGCAGGCGTTGTCCAACCCGCAACTTTAGTGCTTTGCAATGATCACCTTCGGCACCCACAGCGAGCCTCTCCCCCTGTGTACTTTACAGGCCTCGCCATTGAGCACCTTGGGCGATCATCGCGAGCTTCTGGGTACTTGCCCGTCAGAAATGACGGGATGCTGTTTGCCACACAATACGAGGCTCTGCCTTCTCTGAGCACCTTTGGTGCTCATCGCAAGCCTCTCCTTCTACTATACAGTCCTTGGCACTCATTCCAGGCGTCGTCCAACCCGCAACTTTAGTGCTTTGCAATGATCACCTTTGGCGCCCACAGCGAGCCTCTCTCCCTGTGTAGGTTAGGGGCCTCCCAATGAGTTTTACTGGCTTTGGTTAAGTGTTGCTGTCTTAGGTTAAATGTTACTGTCTTGGGTTAAGTCTTACTGCCTTGGGTTAAGTGTTACTGGCTTGGGTTAAATGTTACTGGCTTGCATTAAATGTTACTGACTTGGGATACATGTTACTGGCTTGAGTTAAATGTTACTGACTTGGGTTAAGTGTTACTGGCTTGCGCCCAAGCCAGTTAAGTGTTACTGGCTTAGTAAAGTGTTACTGGCAGTTACATTTCTGGAGAGATATGGTTGCATTTTCTGAAGCAATGTGTCTGCTTCTGGGCCAGTGTGGGGGAAGGGGTGTGGTGTCAATTTCAATATTATCCAATTTAGAAATGCTTTCTGTTCAGCTTTCATGAAATTATGTAACAAACACAAAATGGATTCCTTTACCCATAAACAGAGACAATAAAAAATCAGATTTGCACATACCTTAATGATAAAACTGAAGGCCGTTGTAATATAAGTGAGTGTGTGTGATCAGGATGTTTCTCACTGGCTGCCTGCTCCTTCCTTACAATACATCATATAAGAATGTAATACATTTATTTGTGTGTACAATATTTCTGAAGGTGGGCAGTCAGTGAGACACAGCATGATCTGTACACACACGCACAGACACAACACAATAGACAAACAAGTGGAATAGTAAAAGCATGACAACATGAGTGGCAGACCAGCCTGCTTTTATTTGCAGGGGAGCTGCCCGTTAACCATAGTATGGAGTCAGAGAAGCTTTGTGCTGCGGCGGACATGATGTCGAGGTGGTGACATACAGACATGTCATGCTTGATGTCATTGTGAAACACATGTCCATATGACATTTACCTTTCTACGCTATTAACCCTTTTATTCCTATCAGACAATCTTAACCCCTGTCGTACCCCCAAAAATACGGGCCACAGCTTTATTAAACCAACCAATTTTATATAACCATAGTTAACTTAATTAACATTCTTACACAATTTCTTTAATTAATGTCCCGGAGGAGGAGCCCGGCCAGGTCAGTAACCTCACACTCTGGGCTCGCGCCCAGAGCCCCCCAATGCTTTTCCAAAGCACGCCCATGAGGCAGGGCAACGCCCACCTAAGCCAGTGGGCCGGGCAACTCACCTCCCGCCACTGAGCAAATGGGGGCCCCTCCTCAAACTGCGACCCCCCCTTGTCGCTCAACAAAGCTAAGGCCCGTCTTGCGCCATCCTTAAACTCCAAAGTTAGCAGTTCTAGACCTTTCTCAGTTAAGTGAACCTTATCAGGACGAAATTATTCATCGGCATCTGCGCCTTTGAATTCTTGATGCCTAATGGTAATAAAACCCAAGTTTCGAATGAAACTAGCCATCTGTTTGTTGATCTTCTGTCTAGCCCTATCAACTGAAACCGGATCTCGAGTGATCCGCCATGATCGCCTCTTGATCGTTTTTTGACCACACTGCAAACAGGCCTGGAAATTGATCTAACCAAAACTCAGCATCTCTCTTCATAACTTTTAACATATTTCTCATAGGCACGACCCCCATGTCGTTGCCCCCAGCATGTACAATCAGTATGAGGTCTACCGTGTTGATGGGAGGTGCTCTCCAAAAGGCCATTCACCTGTGTCCATCTCAAGCCTCGGAACCCAAGCCATCATACTTGCAGGTCCATCTCCGGTATACCCAGTTGGACGTTGTTTCCAGTGAAACCGGTGGGCCCAAAACATGCAAGAATGGCCGTCGATCCACAGCTGTCTCTTTTCTGCAACACACAAAAAGTCCATTTTAAATGAACTGTCCAGGTTGCACAAAAACTTTGTGACTCCCATCTCCCAATCTTTTTGACCATTGTTTTCCGGCAAGCCTAGTCTCGCCGCCTCCGTAGCGGCCCCAATACGAAATGAGTGAGTTCTGAAGTCTGTCGGGTCCATACCCACACGCAGCAATGACTTCTTACAACATCCTTTTAAATTGAAATCGGGACAAAGCCTGGCTGTTGGCATGCAAAAGCAGAGGGCCTGACTCCGTTGACCGCTTTTCCAGGTACAACCTCACACTCGCATAGGGGCAACACTCAGTACCAAATTTGTACAGGACCACATCCGTTCCTTTTCCACCTTGGTCCGTTTTTGACCTCCTTAACCACACCGACAACCTGTCACCTTCCAGACAGGTGTCCTTTGCTAGCAGCCCTCCCGAACCGTGCCTGTTCGCCGAGACCAGTTCCCCTATCCTGAACGCTCCGAAGAACGCAAGGGAAAAAGCCCTACAGAAAAGCAGGGATTCGAAAGAGTCCCTGCATAACGTACCCAACGCCTCCACTAGGCACAACAGCAGTGAGAATGTGATTGGATGCCTCCTGTCCATGCTCCGTTCACCCATAAATATTCCTTTCACCACCAGGCAAACCACAAATTCCTTTGTTAGGTCCTTCAGCCCTGCCAGTTTGAACATGAAGGCCAACGCTGTGGCCATGGCCCTGGAATCGCCTCTTTCTGCGCACCGCATCAGAAACCATAGCAGCACCCCTACCGACTTCTCTTCAGATGACATGCCTCCTGTGGCCTCCATCAAATCACTCCATTCATTCCAGACTCTCCAGTAGGCTGACCACGCCTTGGCACCAACGACTGCATGACGTACCCGGCTACCCGGCTGCTCCAAGTTCCCAAAGCTCCGTAGGGATGTTCTCGCCTTCCTCCTTTGCTGCCGGGGCCAGGGTTCGTAATTGGGCTTCCTGAAACCGAAAAAGGGCATTAACTACCCCGATGCTTAAATCTGGTACATGTTCTGCTCTCACCCATATATTCGAGCGAAGGCAGTGCAGAACCAGATGTCGTATCAGGCGAATCACCGGCCCAGAGGACGCCAAAACAACTCCAAAACTGCGGAATCATTTGTAAGACCTGCCGACACCCACAACTGAGGCCATGCTGCAGAGCACCATGACCCCTTAAAGTAGGCACCGAATCCAATCGACCAACCTGGACGTGCCTGCATATAGACCAAGCTGCCCGTTTGAAATGCTATCCATACTCGGGCGTCCTTCCTCATTGTTCCCAACACTTATAAAATGGTGAGGCTGCCGAACGCCCGCTGTTGCTAATGACATTCTCCGGTTAAAGATACGGCCCATGGGGATGATCCTGCATGCAAAATTCAACTTCCGCAGGCAACTCCCCGGGCTCGCTGGCGGGATTGTGAAACTACTGACCACGCCGCTTCGGTGGACCGGCCTTGTGGGGCGAGAAACGACTATGTTGTGAGTCTTCATGAGGAATTTTAGGGAGGTCAAAAATAGGGATGCCCTGGGAGATGTCCCCCCTCCATCTGCCTGTACCCCCCGGAAATCCTGGTTCTCTCACCTGACTCTCCCTATCCGGGAGTAGCTGCCAGCCCGCGAAGGCCTTGCTGATCCGAGCAAGCGGGGGTCCGTGCCTGTCCAGTTCGCCGAGAGCCCCCTTCCCCACCTCTCAAGCAGGTGCAGCTTCACCCACGCGATCTTTCCCTCCCCGATCTGGATCTGCTTCTGGGGAAGCATGAGGAACAATCACTAGATCTCCTGTATCTGCGCCCCGGTGATCGGGCAGTCAGTTTGCCCCCAGAGGAGTAATCAGATTCCGTGGCTCTACACCGTAAAGTCTCTCTCTGGTCTGAGAGCCTAGGAGGGTCAATAACGTCACAAACCCGTTCATGTCCCTGAGTCGCTTTGACAGTCCCTGTATCCTGAATGATGTCAGGGCTTGTAGAGCTGAGCTGTGGACTAACTCTTTTGTCAGGGGATTTTTGTCTCTTTGCTGGCATCGAGGTAAAGATCAAAGGACTGTACCTGTTAGTCGACTTCCAGACCCTGGTGGTGTCGTCTGCCATGCCACTGTGGCCGTCACTGGAACCTCATCAATTACCACCAGACTGTCGTGGTCCGCCATCTCATCTATTACTAGGTTTCTCCTCCCCCTAGTGGTCTCTTTGCTCCTACCGGTCTCTGCAAAAGCTGTGCACCGTCCCTGCGAAACACCTGCTCTACTGGCAGCGGGTGTGGCATGGGGACCACAGGGGCCGAGCGGTGGGAACATGTAGGAGCTTTTTAAGAGCTTCTTGTATTTTTGCTGTTACCCCTCGAGCCCCTGGGCTGAGCAGTTGTGCTGCTTAAACCGGGGGTCTGCTACAGGCCTTGGGGCAAGTCGCTGGGTGGTGGTCGGACGGCCCTCGCCTCCCGTTGGCACTGCCTTCTCTGCGGTGGGGGGATAAGCTCTTGGCTCTCAAAAAACCTATCCGTGGCCCTATTGCCCAAATCCAGGCTGGTACACTGCTCCGTGGGACTAATGGGCCTGTCTAGGCTATAGGCCTCACCCAGTGGGCCGAGATCACTGGTCACTCCAGGCCAGGCCTGAGCCCTGGCGCACGCACCCTCCCCACTTAAGTCCCTTGGGTCCATCCTATCATGGACCCACCCAAATCCATGACTTAAAGCCCTGGTTCTAACCATGGCTAGCAAGGTTTCTAAATCCCCAGGGTCCAAGCCAAAAACGCAACCACACACAAACAAGCACCAACTGCAAGGCCACAAACACAAACTGCAAGGAAACCACACACAAGCAGGGAAACTACTAGTATGGGTATAGATATGGGTTAAATGTGTACATACAGTGGATATAAAAAGTCTACACACCCCCGTTAAAATGTCAGGTTTCTGTGCTGTAAAAAAATGAGACAAAGATAAATGATTTCAGAACTTTTTCCACCTTTAATGTGACCAATAAACTGTACAACTCAATTGAAAAACAAACTGAAATCTTTTAGGTAGAGGGAAGAAAAAATATAAAAATAAAATAATATGGTTACATAAGTATGCACACCCTTAAACTAATACTTTGTTGAAGCACCTTTTGATTTTATTACAGCACTCTGTCTTTTTGGGTATGAGTCTATCAGCATGGCACATTTTGACTTGGCAAGATTTGTCCACTCTTCTTTGCAAAAACACTACAAATCTGTCAGATTGCGAGGGCATCTCCTGTGCACAGCCCTCTTCAGATCACCCCACAGATTTTCAATCAGATTCAGGTCTGGGCTCTGGCTGGGCCATTCCAAAACTTTAATCTTCTTCTGGTGAAACCATTCCTTTGTCGATTTGGACGTATGCTTTGGGTCGTTGTCATGCTGAAATATGAAGTTCCTCTTCATGTTCAGCTTTTTAGCAGAAGCCTGAAGGTTTTGTGCCAATATTGACTGGTATTTGGAATTGTTCATAATTCCCTCTATTTTAACTAAGGCCCCAGTTCCAGCTGAAGAAAAACAGCCCCAAAGCATGATGCTGCCACCACCATGCTTCACTGTGGGTATGGTGTTCTTTTGGTGATGTGCAGTGTTGTTTTTGCGCCAAACATATCTTTTGGAATTATAGCCAAAAAGTTCAACCTTGGTTTCATCAGACAATAACAGCTTTTCCCACATGCTTTTGGGAGAATTCAGATGTGTTTTTGCAAAATGTAGCCTGGCTTGGATGTTTTTCTTCGTAAGAAAAGGCTTTCGTCTTGCCACTCTACCCCATAGCCCAGACATATGAAGAATACAGGAGATTGTTGTCACATGTACCACACAGCCAGTACTTGCCAGATATTCCTGCAGCTCCTTTAATATTGCTGTAGGCCTCTTGGTAGCCTCCCAGACCAGTTTACTTCTCGTCTTTTCATCAATTTTGGAGGGAGCTCCAGTTCTTGGTAATGTCACTGTTGTGCCATATTTTCTCCACTTGTTTATGACTGTCTTCACTGTATTCCATGGTATATCTAATGCCTTGGAAATTCTTTTGTACCCTTCTGCTGACTTATACCTTTTAACAATGAGATCCCTCTGATGCGTTGGAAGCTCTCTGTGGACCATGGCTTTTGCTGTGGGATGCGACTAAGAAAATTTCAGGAAAGACCAACTAGAGCAGCTGAACTTTATTTGGGGTTAATCAGAGGAACTTTAAATGATGGCAGGTGTATGCTGACTCCTATTTAACACGATTTGGAATGTGGTTGCTTAATTCTGAACACAGAGAAGGCATTGCCAACGGGAGGCGAGGGCCTAGCCGTCCGGCCACCACCCAGCGACTTGCCCCATGGCCTGTAGCAGACCCTTGGTTTCAGCAGCACAACTGCTCAGCCCAGGGGCTCGAGGGGTAACAGAAAAAATACAATCTATGACACTGTACTGTTTCATACCTCACACAGGATCGTATCCCTCTGTTACCGTTACCATTTATATTAAGAAATTCCTTTTGTCTTAGTGTATTGTATATATGAAGTAAATATACTGTACCTAAGGGATCTAAGGTCTCTGTTATCAAATACCAGCCCAGCTTGATTATGAATGATAATACTAGTACTGCTCATCTAAATCACTATGCTTTTAAATTCCTCACAGGGGATCTTATCCCTCTGTTACCAAATTACCTATGCTGCTAAGATATTCCTTTTTTTATAGCATATTGTGTATTTGAAGTGACTGTAACTAACAGAGGACGCAGACCCTCCTTATCAAATACAGGGCTACTTCAATATAAATGGTAATACCGCACAGGGAATTTCATCCCACTGTGACAAAATACCTTATTTTGTACTTAAACATATAAGTATAATTGCTGGCAGTGTATTCTTTAGATGGTAATTAAGTAAATGTAAAGGTTTACAGAAGTTTAATGGATTATGAATGCATCTAATAGAGGAGAATCCGTAGTGTATGAAAACCTTTTTGCATAAAAAAAATCTTAAAACAAACAGTAATAAACTTACCCTGATGTTTGCAATTTGTTTTAGTTTTCTGCCACTTGATTTTGAGAAGGCATACCCCTTGAAAACTTTACCTAAATTGGCATAAAATGCATAATTTGTTTTGGCTAATTACAAGCAGCTATAGATAAAAGCTGGATCCCTTAAGTCCCACGAGTGTCTTCCACTCTAATATTAGTATACCATATTACATAGTTGTACTGGGAAAACATTTGTTATAGTTTATTAGGTACTTGTACCTCACTACGACGATTAAAATGTTAAAAACAAGGCTGGGAAAGGAAAATTAAAAACAATGCCTTTCATGAGGCCTAGAAAACCCCAGTATATAGGATAGTCAGTATTCCATATTTGTTGAAAAACAACTTTGTTAAGTATAAAATATTTCTATTCTTATTGTGCGCTCAAATATACCATAAACATAGAGAAATCTATATATATATGGTCTTAAACCTATTTCCTCCCAATGAATAGCTCCCTTGGCTTCCACTTCTTATAGGACACTTTCTTATTAGAATATTTTGTCGTGTGGGAAATCTACAGAGTATCATCATAATGTTGTATTATAGCAAAAAAGCTTAAATGATATCATTGGGAGAGATTGAGAACATTTCTATCAAAGAGCGCGAAGTGACAGAGCGTCTAGCGTTTACATGCATTCCACTGTGGAACGCAAAAGACGTTACGCCCACGGCTGACGCGTTTCGACGTCACACAGGACGTCTTTCTCAAAGGGCAAACAGGGGGGTGGTGTCTGCGTGAGGTATATATGTACAGCAATTGCTATGGCAACTATAAGTGATCTGGCATGTTTGTAATGTAAGCAAGAGGAAGATGGAGCAATATTGAGCCATATTGAAATAAATATAAAGATATATAAAGCTTGTACTCAATGTAGCAGTGCTATTAAAGCAGGAACATACAATAGGAAGTAAGAGTAAGAATAAATCTGATAATAGCTGGGAATTTTGAATTTATTAGAGGAGATTGACTGTCCTCAAAGTTTGAAAAGATATATAAATATATTTTGCAGAGTGTAATGTATTATGAAAAAGTGGCTGTGTGATGGTTGAGTAAACTAAAAATTAGTAATAAAGAGGAAATATATCTAAAAATGGTGGAGATACAAAAGTTAAGTTATATAAGAAACTGTGAGGAATTGACTCTGCTGGGTTTTGAACCCTGGTCCCCAGGCTGCTATACCTCTTCCCTACCACTGCGCCAGCCTGCCTTTTGTGAATTTCATTGAAATCTGATAAGCTTGACTCTGCTAGCAATAGTATCAGTACCTAAGTCTCTTCAGCTGTGTCTGGTCAGGTGTCTGGTCCTTGGCCTATATAAGGCACTTCCTGTCAAATGTACCTTGCCAGATTATTGTGTTGGTTCCTGATCCCTTCAATAAAGCTTGTTCCTGTTTAACCTACAAGTTGCTGAACTGGATTATTGCTGACCTTGGCTACTGGTGTCCACAACTTTGTGATTCCTATATCATTACAGAATAATCTGGCCCCTTCATGGAGACTGCCGGGACAGATTCTGCATTGGCCCAGCAGGTTGCTTTTACTGCAAGAACTGTGCAGACCCAGGCACAGACCATCCAAGTGCTGCAGGACCAGGTAGCTGAACTGCAAAATAAATTTCAGTCAATGCACAGTGAGTATACCAGCTACAGGGCACGTGATGTTGCGGCTGCTACTGTTACACCTGCACAAGATGCCCGTTTGCCCCTGCTAGAAAAGTTTGGAGGGGATCGCAAAAAATGTAGGGGTTTCCTAAATCAATGCCGTTTGCACTTCATGATGTTACCTCACCAATTTCCATCTGAAAGAGAGAAGGTGGGATTTATTTTTTCACTATTCAAAGATGAAGCCCTGGCTTGGGGCTCCCCTCTTCTGGAACAGGACAGTCCAGTCTTGGGTAATCTAAATGACTTTCTTGAGGCCATGTGCCTAGTTTTTGATGACCCCAATCGATGTGCTACAGCAGAAGCCACTCTACTTCATTTGCATCAAGGGAGGCGCTCTGTGGCTGAATATGCTGCTGAATTCAGACAGTGGGTTGCTGATACTACCTGGAACCAATCAGCTCAGAGGTTCCACTTCAGAAAAGGTCTCTCAGAAGCTATGAAAGATGAGCTAGCTCGTGTTGATCTTCCTGCTGACTTTGATGCATTTGTGCGTTTGGCTATCCGTATCGATCGGAGACTTTCTGAAAGTAGACTGGAAAGACAGGGCTCTTTTAGACCAAGTACTACTCCTATTTCCTATTCAAGAATTTCTACTCCAACCCCACAAACACCTTCAGACTCTGAGCCTGAGGCTATGCACGTAAATCAAATAAGAGGGCCATTATCCAATGAAGAAAAACAGTGGCGACGCACTCACAATTTATGCCTGTATTGTGGTAGTGCAGGGCACTATGCCATCAATTGCCCTAGCAAATCCAAAAGAACAATAGCTATGGCTGCTGAGGGCGCACAGATTCAACACCAATCCCAGATTGCAGATCAACTGGATTCTGTCACACAACCCTTGTTTTCTCTAGCTCATGGTGAAGTGGGTATGTTGACTCAACATCCTCATTTTGTGGTGCCTATCACGTTGCAATGTGGTGATCATAACATTTCAACTACAGCTATGATAGATTCTGGAGCAGGCGGAAACTTTATGGACATTAAATTTGCAGCAGGAAATAGAATTCAGTCTATCCCTAATTCTTCACCTGTGTTAATGGAGACAGTGGACGGTTCTCCACTTACGTTGGGCCCGGTTACACATGAGACTGTGCCCTTAAAGTTGACTCTGGAAGTGAATCACCATGAGACTATCTCTTTCCACCTAATTTCCTCAACACAGTTTCCAGTGATTTTGGGGGTACCTTGGCTTGCTCTGCATAACCCACAGATTGATTGGAAGATCAGAACTTTGTCCTTTCCTTCAGAACACTGCTTAATGAATTGTCAACCCACTAAGGTAACACCTGTTGCCACAACAATTAATGAAATGGTTGCTACAAACTTGACTAAGCTTCCTCTACAATATCGGGATTTTGCAGATGTCTGTGATAAGAAGAATGCTGATCAGCTTCCACCCCACAGGCCTTATGATTGCCCAATAGAGCTGTTGCCTGGGGCTGCTATCCCATTTGGCCGTATATATTCCCTTTCTGAGCCTGAATTGAAAGCTCTTCGTGAATACATACAAGAAAATCTTGCCAAAGGTTTTATTCGACCATCTACTTCCCCAGCAGGAGCTCCTATATTCTTTGTAGAGAAGAAAGATGGCAGCCTACGGCCATGCGTTGATTACAGGGACATTAATAACATCACTGTTAAAAACCGCTACCCCTTGCCTCTCATTCCTGAACTTTTGGAGAGACTTCGCTCAGGTAAAATATTTACAAAGCTTGATCTTCGGGGGGCATATAATCTGGTTCGCATAAGACCAAATGATGAATGGAAAACAGCTTTCAGAACCAGGTACGGGCATTACGAATATCTAGTAATGCCATTTGGGCTTTGTAATGCCCCTGCAACTTTCCAGCATCTTATCAATGATGTACTACGAGATCTCCTGGATCAGTTTGTTGTGGCATATTTGGATGATATCCTAATATTCTCTGATAATCTTGAAAACCACAGAAAACAGGTCCGTATAGTTCTGGAGCGCCTTCGTACCCACCACCTATACATTAAACTAGAAAAATGTGAGTTTGAACAAACAGAAATTCAATTCCTGGGGTATGTCATAACTCCTAAAGGTTTAACTATGGACGCAAGTAAAATTAAAACGGTGCTGGACTGGCCCATCCCCAAGAATGAAAAAGATGTCCAGAGATTTGTGGGGTTTGCCAATTTTTACAGGCGTTTCATTAAGAATGCCTCTGCCGTTATTACACCGATCACTGAACTCACACGTAAGGGGACTCCTTTTCAGTGGTCCGATAAGGCTGATACCGCATTTTCATGATTGAAGACTCTGTTTACATCTGCCCCCGTCCTGGTACATCCCCAGCCGGAATTACCATTTATTGTGGAAGTTGATGCCTCTGATTCAGCTGTTGGTGCTATACTGTCTCAAAGGACTGGACCTAAGATGCTGTTACATCCGTGTGCCTTCTATTCCCGCCAGATGGTGCCAGCAGAAAGAAACTATGACATAGGGAATAAAGAACTATTGGCTATAAAAGCTGCCTTCACCGAATGGAGACATCTCTTGGAGGGAGCTACCCATCCAATTACTGTCCTCACAGATCACAAAAATCTGAAATGTGTTCGATCAGCTAAGAGACTGTCAGCCAGACAAGCACGCTGGTCCCTATTCTTCTCAAGATTTAATTTTTTGGTTACATACCGTCCTGGCTCCAAGAATGGTAAGGCGGATGCCTTGTCTAGAATAGCTGACCCCCTCCATGCTACCGTAACCAAGACCACCATCTTGCCGGAGGATATATTTATAGGAGTTGCTTTTCCTTCTTATCTGATGTCTCGCATTAAAAAGGGCTACGCTGAAGACCCAGTTCTTCGTGATCCTCCTCGTGATCTCCATATGACGATGCTTAATGGGTTTTGGATTTTTCAACGACGTCTGTTTGCTCCGGAGTCAGTGCGACTGGACCTTTTACGTCTCTACCATGACTCAAAACCAGCAGGTCATCCAGGAATCTGAAAGGCACAAGAGCTACTTGCCCGATCCTTTTGGTGGCCGAAGTATCATGAAGATGTTAAGAAGTATGTGTCCTCTTGTGATGTATGTGCCAGACATAAGACTCCTCGCTCATCCCCTGTTGGCTTGCTTCAGCCTCTTCCGATTCCTCATCGTCTCTGGGGATCTATATCCATGGACTTTATTGTGGAACTACCTCCCTCTAAGGAACACACTACCATTCTTGTTGTTGTGGACAGGTTAACTAAGATGGGTCATTTCATACCAGCTCGTGGTCTCCCTTCAGCTAAACAGACGGCTGACCTGGTTATTCTGGAAATATTTCGCTTGCATGGAGTGCCCGATGAAGTAGTTTCTGACAGGGGAGTACAGTTTACATCTCGTTTCTGGAAACATTTTTGTTCTAACCTAGGGATTAATGTAAATCTGTCATCAGCTTTTCATCCGCAAAGTAATGGACAGACTGAGCGAACCAACCAGACTTTAGAGCAATATTTGCGGTGCTATATTAGTTACCTGCAGGATGACTGGCTGGATTTTCTACCCACGGCGGAGTTTGCCTATAACAATGCCCAACACTGCTCCACTTCTTTGAGCCCATTTTTTGCCAACTATGGTTACCATCCGACCTTTCTAGTCAGTCTCCCAATTACTACTTCCATTCCTGCTGTCACTGACCGGCTAACCGCCTTACGTGATTCCCAAGCACTGTTGAAAGAGACTCTTTTGGAGGCTCAGGAATGTTACAAAAGAGCTGCTGATAGGCATAGAAAGGAGGCCCCAGTCTATCACGTTGGTGACAAGGTGTGGCTGTCAACAAAGAATCTTAAGCTTCGGATTCCTTCTCATAAATTGGGTCAAAGGTTCATGGGACCTTTTGAGATCATTGCTCAGATCAATGCTGTCACTTTCCGTTTACAACTCCCGAATTCCATGAAAATACATCCAGTGTTTCACGTTGCACTGCTTAAACCTTTTCACGAAAATACTTTCCCTGGCCGAGCCCTGCCTGCCCCACCTCCAGTCCTCGTGGATGGTGAGGATGAGTACGAAGTGGAAAAAATTCTTGACTACAGGATCTTCCGTAACAAACTTCAGTATCTGGTTCGCTGGAAAGGCTATGGTGAGGAGGAGAGTTTGTGGGAACCAGTGGACAATATTCACGCTCCTGATCTCCTTCGGTCTTTTCATGTGCAGTACCCTGCTAAACCAGGTAATAGGGCATCCAGAGGCTGCACCTATAGAGGCGGGGGTAATGTGAGGAATTGACTCTGCTGGGTTTTGAACCCTGGTCCCCAGGCTGCTATACCTCTTCCCTACCACTGCGCCAGCCTGCCTTTTGTGAATTTCATTGAAATCTGATAAGCTTGACTCTGCTAGCAATAGTATCAGTACCTAAGTCTCTTCAGCTGTGTCTGGTCAGGTGTCTGGTCCTTGGCCTATATAAGGCACTTCCTGTCAAATGTACCTTGCCAGATTATTGTGTTTGTTCCTAATCCCTTCAATAAAGCTTGTTCCTGTTTAACCTACAAGTTGCTGAACTGGATTATTGCTGACCTTGGCTACTGGTCTCCACAACTTTGTGATTCCTATATCATTACAGAAACTGTGTTGCAGAGTGCTATAATAAATCTGTGAAAAAACTAAAAGCATCAGTATATTCGTAGCTAACTAATGCTGTGAAACCCCAAGAATCAGGGTACATCATCTTTTGAGTGAATTTGAAAATTGAGAAGTGATACTTGTGTTTTTTAGTGAATTTTAGTGAATTTCTTTAAAGTGAATTATCATATTCCATTTCCTATTCCATATTCCTATTTCAAATTCCAAATAGTTCCCAACAGAAATTGACATCCAATTGTTTATCAAACTATTTTAATTAGATGTTACATCATTTAATATTTAATATTTAACTTGTTCAGTCATAATTACATTTTTTAAATGAAGGCTGTAAAATTGAAACTTTCATTTAAACCATGAGGAGAAAGGGCCTTAAGTTTATAGATCCACTGGGCCTCACATTGAAGAAGTTTGCGGTCAATGTCTCCCTGTCTTTGACTCATAGTGACTTTGGGCCTCATTCTATTAGCGGCCGCAGCCGTTGCGGGGCCGCAAGGACCGGCCGCAAGCTATTCGGCTATTCTATTCCCTTACGGCCGGAGGCTCCGGCAGGCTTGCGGCCGGTGCCTTGCTATCTCTTGCGGCCGCTTGCGCCAGAGGAAAGCCTTTGATCTAAAACGGCCGCAAGAGTTTCGGCCGTAAGAAATTCCTATTTGCAATTCAATTGCTCCGGGAAACCTCTCTGCAAGGCTAAAAACGAGCCGCTGCTTACTTGCAGGAAAGAGGTCCCGCTAGCACCAATTAAGCACATAAAATAGCTCAAATAAAGCCATCCTGCACTTTGAGAAGACTATAAAGGGATTTTAGGTGTTAGAAAAAATAGCACATAATTATCCTATACTCAAATCCGTAAAATATTTTATTTTTAATATCCGTAAAATATCCATGTAAAAAGTCCAGAGTGCTTGGAGCACCTCAGACATGCCCACGCCGCAGCCGGAAAATAAACAGTTAATTTGAACTTGGGTTTGGGCTGATGTGCAAGCTTGAGAGTGGGTTCCTTTTAATCCTCATGTCCCCCAATATGATCCCTAGCATTTACAGAGCTGTACAGTGCAGGCTTGAATTTATTTTTGAGTTTTTATATTTCACAGCTTACGGCCGGTTCCAAGATATGCGGCCGGCCGTAAAAGGAGATCCTTGCGGGGCCGTATAATAGAATCGCGAGTTAACTGAACCCCCGCAAGGAATCGCAGCCTTACGGCCGATTTACGGCCGCTAATAGAATGAGGCCCTTTGTCAATAGCAAAAAAGGATAAAACTTTGCTTTGGTTGTTATGATAAAGTCTAACATGTCGTGCAATGGGGGTATCAAGCATATGTTTAATGCTTAGTATATGTTCCCCTATCCTGCGTCTTAGCTGATGGCCAGTTTTACCAACATAAATCTTTTTACAAATGCAAACTGCCACATATACTACACCTGTGGAACAGCAGTTAAAGAAGTCTCTGATCTCATATTTGACGTTAGTTGTTGGATGTGTAAAGGCTTTTAAGGGTATGATGTAATTACAATATTTGCATCTACCACATCTGAAACAACCTAGTGAAGGCCTAAGCCATGTGGTATTCTGTTTTTTCTCTTGGAAAGTACTATGTACCAACATATATTTTAGATTTTTCCCTCTGCGGTATGTAACAGAGATATTTGGTGTTAAGACCTCAGTAAGATCTTCATCACTTTTTAAAAGATACCAGTATTTGGCAAGTGACTCTTTCACAATTTCAGAGTCATAACCAAAGGTCAAAATGCAGCGGATTGGATTTTGATCTTGTAAAGTATTTTTTAGTTTTTTTTTCCCATGGAGCAGATCTGTTTGATTACAGTTGTATGCATACTTAAATGCTGATTTAAGGCAGTTTTTTGAAAAGCCTCTTTCCTTGAATCTTTTTCTCAGTTTGTCTGCTTCTATTTGAAACTCTTCATCAGAGCTGCAATTCCTTCTAAAACGAAGGTATTGGCCTTTGGGTATGCCTCTTTTAAGAGGTTCAAAGTGTTGGCTTTCCCACAAGTTGGCATAACTTGGGGCACATGGAGTTCCCATGGCTGTTCCTTTAATCTGATGGTACCATTTGCCATTATAGGTGAAATAATTATGTTTAAGGACATAGTCTAATAGGCTTAGGAGGAATTCATTGAATTTTTGGAAATTGGTGTCTTTGCTTTGTAAAAAGAACTTATTTGCTTCAATGCCTTCTTTGTGAGGCATACAGCTATATAATGCCTCTACATCCACAGTTGCCAAATATGAATTTGTAGGTATTGTAAGATCTTCAAGTTGTTTTAAGATATCATTTGTATATTTCACAAAAGATGGTAATGTTTCAACCATATCTTTAAGGTGATAATCTAAAAACAGACTGGATCTATGGGATAGATTATCAGTTCCTGATACAATCAGCCTTCCTGCAATAGGAGTTACTTTCTTGTGAATTTTTGGCAAGGTATAAAAAGTTGAAATGGTAGGGTATTTTGGAAAGAGATACTGAAAAGTTTGATCATCAATTAGGCCTTCAGTTTTTGCTTGGTCTAGAATGCATTTAAGGGACTTTTTATATTCTTGAGATGGATTTTTTCCAATAATTTCATAAGTATTGCCATCATTTAGGATTTTTTGGCACATTAAATTATATTTTATATTGTCCATTACCACAATGTTGCCACCTTTGGCTTAATCTGTATATCTTTGCATTTTCTTAATTCTGATAATGCCTGATTTTCACTTTTAATTAGATTATACTTTCTAGATATTTCCTGATAGTTAATATTTTCAATTTCTAAAGTGGCTTGTTGTAAAAAAAATCCAAATGTTAGCATAATCTTTTAAGAAAGGAGTGAAGCGACTTTTATTTTTCCAAATTTTGGTTCTCTCTTGTTTAGAGTTGTTTTCTTCTAAAAGAGATAGCATAGTGTGGAATGTTTCTATATCTTCCTTTTTTCAAGTCCTAAATGCATAAACTCTTTCTCTTGTTTCAGTTTGTAAAATTTATGTAAAGCTAATTTCCTTGCAAATAAATTTAGATCTTTAATATCTGGCCTAGAAGTAGGTACAAATGATAAACCTTTTTGTAAAACAGACAAATGATTATCTTTGAGTTGAAAATTGGAAACGTTAACTACTGCTTCATTTTGGTTAGAGGGAAAAGGTAAGCTGTCTATTGGGGATCTCTGTTGATTCCAATTCTGTGTTTCTTCTCTGGGCCTTTTTTGACAATCCCGCCTCTCTCTTAAAAATTCTCATTATTATTGAATCTTCTCCCTGTTCTAGTTTGGGAGTATGGTCTAGTGTCATCTTTTTTAAGCCAGGTGTTGGAACATCTGTTACTAAAATTGGATGGAGTACAATCATCTAGATCTGAATGATCATATTCAGAAGAACTCATATCTGAATGACTATATATGGGTGCCCCTGTTGGAAACGTCCTAAATATTTTTCCTGACTTAAAATCATCCTGATCTCTAAGGAACTTTCTTTTTTTCCTTTCTTTCAGATCTTTTTTAAATTTCTCTATATTCTCATTGAGTCTAGTGCAGTAGTTGTCATATTTAGGTGTTTCATTAAACTTGTTAAAGTCTTGTTGGTATAGGGCTACCTTAGGTTTCAAAGTTTCTAGATTGGTTTGTTCTGTTTCAACAATCAATTCAATCAGATCATGTGAACTTATTAACAAAATTACTTTCCATTTTTCCATAAATTTATCATATCAAATTTGTGGCCTGAGTTACAGTAACGCTTAACTCTCTAGGGATGATATGATTTTTTAAGTAGTTTTGTAGACTGCTGATTTCCCATATTATTTTGACCTGTTTTTTTTTAATTCTTCATTAATTCACTGAAGGCTTTTTTAATGTCTTTATTAGCCTCAGGTATAGTCTGTAATTTTAGAAACAAAACTGTCATCTGCTTCTTTTTGGAGTAGGTCTATATTGTTTAAAGTAAAAAAGACCATATTTGGTTCTTGCCTTTTGCACCAAATCACTCTTTTCTTACAAAAGAAACTAATGAATAATCAAAAACTCAAATGAATTCAGAGTCTTAAAAATTGTATCCATGTAGTGGATTAAACCACAAATTAATTAGCTATAGATAAAAGCTGGATCCCTCAAGTCCAACGATTAAAATGTTAAAAACAAGGCTGGGAAAGGAAAACAATGCCTTTCATGAGGCCTAGAAAACCCCAGTATATAGTATAGTCAGTATTCCATATTAGTTGAAAAACAACTTTGTTAAGTATAAAATATGTCTATTCTTATTGTGCGCTCATATATACCATAAACATAGAGAAATATATATATATATATATATATATATATATATATATATATATATATATATATATGGTCTTAAACCTATTTCCTCCCAATAATTACAAGCAGCTATAACATTGTTTCAATGTCTGGGAATTCATTCTGAGCAGCAAAGCAACATGGGATGTGAAGCAAGGAGGAGCTCAGACATTGCTATGAAGATTTCTGCATTATGCTACTGTTGGCTTGAAGATTGATATAGGGTTAAAAACATACCCAAATTTCAGTGTTTCTATTGATAGTACCAGATGCCCATGGGCGTAAGAAAAATACATATTTTAAATAAAACAAGTCTGTATGTGTATAGAATTATTCAATGTAATGTGTGTGTCTGATATAAGCATTATGTGTATTCTCAGCTAGTGCCTTGCAAAAGTATTCACCCCCTTGACTTTTTACCTGTTTTGTTACATTACAGCCTTAAGTTCAATGTTTTGTTAATCTGAATTTTATGTGATGGATCAGAACACAATAGTCTAAGTTGGTGAAGTGAAATGAGAAAAATATATACATAAAAATATTTTTTAGAAATAGAAAAGAGAAAATTGGCATGTGCGTATGTATTCATCCCCTTTGTTATGAAGCCCATAAAAAGCTCTGGTGCAACCAATTACCTCAAGAAGTCACATAATTAGTGAAATGATGTCCACCTGTGTGCAGTTTAAGTGTCACATGATCTGTCATTACATTTACACACCTTTTTTGAAAGGCCCCAGAGGCTGCAACACCTAAGCAAGAGGCACCACTAATCAAACACCGCCATGAAGACTAAGGAACTCTCCACACAAGTAAGGGACAATGTTATTGAGAAGTACAAGTCAGGGTTAGGTTATAAAAAATATCCAAATCTTTGATGATCCCCAGGAGCACCATCAAATCTATCATAACCAAATGGAAAGAACATGGCACAACAGCAAACCTGCCAAGAGACGGCCACCCACCAAAACTCATGGACCGGGCAAGGAGGGCATTAATCAGAGAGGCAGCACAGAGACCTAAGGTAACCCTGGTGAAGCTGCAGAGTTCCACAGCAGAGACTGGAGTATCTGTACATAGGACGACAATAAGCCATACTCTACATAGAGTTGGGCTTTATGGCAGAGTGGCCAGAAGACAGCCATTACTTTCAGCAAAAAACAAAATGGCATGTTTGAGTTTGCGAAAAGGCATGTGGGAGACTCTCAAAATATACGGAGGAAGGTGCTCTGGTCTGATGAGACTGAAATTTAACTTTTCGGCCATCAAAGAAAACTCTATGTCTGGCGCAAACCCAACACATCACATCACCCAAAGAACACCATCAGTGAAACATGGTGGTGGCAGCATCATGCTGTGGGGATGTTTTTCCGCAGCTGGGACTGGGAAGCTGGTCAGAGTTGAGGGAAAGATGGATGGTGCTAAATCACATATATAGTTGTGAGCGTACGAGTTGTTGCTAACGCTGCGGGCTCGCGTAGCGAGTCGCGGGCCTCGCGAAGCGAGGGCCGGGGCTCGCGTAGCGAGCCCGCGGCCCTCGCGAAGCGAGGGCACTGTGCCTGGTTCTCAGTTGCTGGCATGGAGCGCCGCAGGCTCTCCTTGCCAGCAACTGAGGACCCTCGCAAAGCGAGGTCTTCAGTTGCAGCAACTGCGACCCTTGCAAAAAAAGTTTACGTCGCAACACATTACGACACTCGCAAACAACATACGACACACGTTCACACACATTACGACACTCGCGAACATTACAAAATTACAAACACAATACATACACACAGCACATACATAAAAACCTTACCTACACAAACAGGAAGCACCCAGGACCTCAAAAATGCAACTTACAACTTAATTGCACTCAAAATAAAAGAGTTTAGACAATAAATAGTTTGTTAAGCGACACAAAAAATGGCCGACGAATAAAACGAAAACGAGGCTACACACGCAAACACCATACGAGACACGTTACCACACATTACGACTTCGCAAACATCGGACGCAACACGCCGACATACAAACATTTAAAACTTAAGAAAGACACACAACAAACACATAAAAAGCTTACCTACAGCAAGAGGAACCAGCCAGCACCTCAAAAAAACAAGTTACACCTACATTTAAATCAAAATAAAACACTTTAGACACTAATACCATCGCTAAGCGAGAGAAAAAATGGCCGACGAACAAAACGAAAACGAGGCTTCAGACGTAACTATACTGTACTTACTCGCAATAATGAAACACATACTATGCGGAACGTATCACAATCATATTAAACACCATTTTGAACAGTAATACGCACAAAATGGCGGATGGAACGCAAATTGTAAGCTGGAACGCAAATAGCGCAACATATTACAAAGTTCATGTTAACAACTCAAGCACCTTTTAAGTCACAATGTAAATATTCTATGTTATCTTAAGATTACTACCTACATTAATGTTTATCGCCAGTTTATCTGCTCTAAATGAATTACTTTAATTATGTACGGTTTAAGTAGACTTTTTACTGTATGCCTTCCTCTACATTCAATGTATATTACACTTAACAATTATTCTGATATAAATTGCATGTTAATACTGATTAATTTAAAGTTAAACTGTTTTTACATTCGAATGTTAATACTTTTAATTCTAAATTATGTTACAAAATGTATTTACTATGTTCCTGTTTATAATGTTCAAAATTACACAAATGTTTTACAAAAATTACAAAGTTACATAAAAAATAAAGTTCAATTTTCAAAATATATACTTTCAAGGTTATTGCTTACATATATTTTAAACTTCATGTTAAAATTCGGCACGTTTAAAAAAGTCTTTTTACTTTTTACTTTGCTCTGGATTCTATGTATATTAAAGTAAACAATTCTTCAGATACAAATTTCATTTAAAAAAACCATTACATTAACGTTTTACAAAAATACATGTTCATATCACAATACTTACAAGGGTCAAAAATATATTTAAATAACTAAACAACTTCACAAACATATACATCACATTGCCGTCATTTTTTGACGGGCAAGTCGCTAGTACAGATATATTCTTGAGCAAAACCTGTACCACTCTGTGTGTGATTTGAGGCTAGGACGGAGGTTCACCTTCCAGCAGGACAATGACCCCAAACACACTGCTAAAGCAACACTTGAGTGGTTTAAGGGGTCACATGTAAATGTGTTGGAATGGCCTAGTCAAAGCTCAGACCTCAATCTAATAGAAAATCTGTGGTCAGACTTAAAGATTGCTGTTCACAAGCGCAAACCATCCAACTTGAAGGAGCTGGAGCAGTTTTGCAAGGAGGAATGGGCAAAAATCCCAGTGGTAAGATGTGGCAAGCTCATAGAGGCTTATACAAAGCGACTTGGAGCTGCGATTGCTTTAAAAGGTGGCTCTACAAAGTATTGACTTTAGGGGTTGAATAGTTATGCACATTGACTTTTTCTGTTATTTTGTATTTGTTGTTTGCTTCACAATAAAAAAAACATCTTCAAAGTTGTGGGCATGTTCTGTAAATTAAATGATGCAAATCCTCAAACAGTCCATGTTAATTCCAGGTTGTAAAGGCAACAAAACGCGAAAAATATTCCAAGGGGGGGTGAATACTTTTGCAAGGCACTGTAATCAATGTTGCTATAACTTAATACCACAATGGGACCAGAAATAAAAGTTGTTACTTCAGAGTTGTTAAGCTGAAAATATTGATCCTTTACTGTTACAACAATATCACTGCTAGTATAGGTAAATGACTCCTATATAAAGACATACAGGGTTGAGTCACATTATTATGACCACTGCCTACTTTTGATGTCAGCAGCACGTAGCCAATGAAATATGGCACATGTCATGAGCTGGCTTGGTGGGTATATAACATGACATGTAGGCATTTTGCAAACATATGGACCATCGCTGTCATGGGTAAAACATGTTATTTATCCAACTTTGAAAAGATTATCATCATTGGCTTTCGGGCCAAGGGTGGCAGTATTTCTGAAACAGCGCATTTTGTGTACCGTGTCTGGACAAATGGCACCATTGCCAATAAACGGAGTGGAAACTGCGCAACACCACGTGCCATTGATGTCAGAGGTGAACTGCAACTTTGAAGGTGTGTAAGGGCAGACCGACACACTACAGTTGAGCTGTCCAAATCAGTGGGCTACCAGATGTGAGTCTAAAATGACAGTACAGCCAACCCTGTTGCGTATGGGATTTCCGAAGCAAATAGCTAGTCACTGCGCCATGGTGACGAGGGTTCATCATGAGAAATAGCTTAAATTTGCACGACAATACCAAAATGAAACCTCTTCTGATTGGCAAAGGGTTGCCTTCTCCTATGAGTCATGTTTTCTGCTAGATTGACTGGATGGACGTTGGAGTGTCAGGCACGAAACCTCAGAGAACAAACACTCTGCAACTATTGCTGGAAGCAACGTTACGGTCTGGGGAATGTTTTCTTACCATTGTCTTGGTTTACTCATTCCTCTGGAAAGCACTCTCATCCTATTGGGTTATCTATCCATCCTTGCAGATCAAGTACACCCATACATGTTGACTGACTTCCCTGGAGAGCATGGGATCTTCCAACAGGAGAATGAAACATGTCATACTGCCAGAATTGTCCAGGAGTGGTTGGACGAACATGACAAACATTTCCTGGCCTCCAAATTCCCCAGATTTTAAGCTTATTCAGCACTTCGGGGTCAACTTTGATCTCCATGTTTGTCATATGCATCCTCCACCATGCTCTCTTCAGTAGCTTCAATAGCTGTCAGATGCACTGCAGTCTGCATGGCTCCAGATACCCTTGCCAAGCATCTTATTGACTTCTGTCCATGCTGCACATGGCGGTTATTCAGGACCATGTAGTAATCACATATTATAATAGTGAAACTGCAATTTGTCGTCATGCTTGCAAGCCTCGCGTAGCAAGGTGAGCAGTTGAGACATGGAAGCCTTCCGAGCTCGAAGCGAGGTGATCAGTTGAGGCATTGAAACACGCAGGACTTAGACTGAAATGAGCGCCGTGAAGTGAGGCGAGCAGTTGAGGCATTCAAGCACGCGGTACTTAGCCTGCAGGCAGTTAAGAAACGCAGGACTTACTTAAGCTGCAAGCTGTTGAGGAACGCGGAACTTAAAAAAAAAAAACGTAAAAAAAAATTCCGAACATAAAAAAAACAAGAAAAACAAGAAAAAAATAAATAAAAACACACTCACACACAGCACGGGGGGAACGTCAGGACACCTGGGAGTGAGGTTGCATGCAAATTTAATTTGCCGAGTTTCGGCACTTGAAAATCACGTTAGAGAAAAAATGGCGGACTAAAAAAATTAAAACAAGGCTAAAGGAGACCGAGGCGCTCAAATCACCGCCACACACGTACGAGTAAGCCAGGAACGTAGGAGATACAAAATATACCATTACAACTGAAGGAAAATGCTTGCGAGCCAAGTAACCCATAGAAAAAAGCTGCCATGTCAATGTATTAATTCATTAATTATTTATTATAAAAAAAATTATAAAAAATAAAAATAGGCTAAATATCATATTTTACACTGCCCTTACTTTATGAATACATAAATGCTTCACACTTTTTAATACATTTATTCATTAATTCATTTATTCATTATTTATGTACATACATTTAATAATTAGTAATTAGTAATTTAAAAAAATAATAAGCCTTTCCACTGCACTAAAAAAATATATATTTTACACTGCACTTATATATATGTATTACTGCTCATTGGCTGACAGTGATAGGACTCTCAAAGCAGTTAAATATTTAAATCACTTTATTATGCTCTGAGACCTGCAAAAAAAATGTCTGATATACACTGCACTAAAAAAAAGTCTATTTTAGGCTGCTCTGAGAACTCAAAAAAATGGATAGTTTACACTGTACTTATATTTCTGTCTTCGCGATGAGCGCGCCGTAGGTAGTCGTTGCAAAGCAGAAAACTTAAAGTACACAAGGGGAGAGCCTCGCAATGAGCGCGGAAGGTGCAAAAACATTGCGTGGCAAACAGCATTGCCATGGCTTCAAATTTTATTGCCGTAATTTTTGACGGGCAAGTCGCTAGTATGTGTTATAATTAGTAAACTTGCTATGGGATCATACAGCTATATTTCTAAAATGCTAACTTATTGAAGCTGATAAACGCTCATTGGCGTGCAGCACTGACTGAGAGGGCGAACACACGTCATCAGTAGATCCGATCCATGTTTTATCTGGAGAAGTCACCCAGACTCGTCAGGGGTGGGCGTGTTGTTTGCTACAAGGTAAGTAAATGCCTATGGGTGGGGATTATTTTAACCCCTTAGTTATACAATGGTTGCTAACACATAAATAAACAATTGCTGTATTCAATGATATTTACAAAATGAGGATAATAAATCTCTCTTAACAAAGGAATGCAAAATTTGTATACCCAAAATTGATCGATCCCAAAGTGCAATAAAGACAGTAAATCTCTCACAATGAAAAAGACCTACCACTTGACAGCGTATAATCTAAGATGCTAATGTTACAAAAGGAATAACAAAACTTTCATTCAAGAAGATATTAATGCAATAGTTTCAAATCTAATTGTACTCTCATTTCAGTGGCTTTTTTGAATAACCTCTTTCTAAAAAAAAATCTTTAGCCTGAACTTGGAATTCCTCCACAGAACTACAGTTGCATCCAAGTCTGATATATTGTCCGGCAGGAATAGCTTTTATTGCAGAGCTGGCTCCTACTATGTATTTGTTGCAATCATTTTTCCGTAAACTGTGGTAGCAAGTGTATTATTAACATCTCTTTTAATAATTAAATGTAACCTTGTCTTAAATTCATAGGTAAGTCTGAGGTTATTGGAATTGGTATTAAGGCATTTGATGAATAATTCAAGATATTTTTTGGGCCATTCCAGATCATCAGCACATCATCAATAAACCTGACCCATAGAGCTGTATATTTAGTGAACCTGGATAATTCTTCAGAAAATTCTGTGTTATTTTCCCAATAGCCAAAGTATAAATTGTCATAGTTAGGGGTACATGGTTTCCCCATTGCTGTGCCACCTAACTAGCCTATATATCTGTTGATAAAAAGGTAGTTATTTTTAAGGACAAATCTTAGTAGGTCCAACACAAATTGATTGTGAGTCTTGAACTGGGTACCACTTGTCTCAAGAAAACTTTTGAGAGCTATTTTGCAAATCTTTCAATGCGTTTGTTTCTTCTTATCATTATTATTATTATTATTATTATTAACTAGTATTTATAATGCGCCTACATATTCCACAGCGCCATACATAGGATGAAACAGAACATAAAAACAATATCAATACAGATTAAACCAAGTTTATAATCTTGCATATAGGGTACTTTTTCAAGCATCCTAAACAATTAAAAAGTTGCAAATTTACAATGAAAACAATGTTTTGTTAGGTTCTGATTTAAAGAAAACTTTGGTGTATTTTTGATACAAAATTTTAAGGTCTCTGGTGACAAATATCTCTAATGGGTGTGAAATGTTGAAAAGTGGTGTAAAGCTGCTTTCGGACTTATGTAAAAGTTATGTAAAAGTATCTGTTTTTGTATTCTGATCATAAATTACGTTAAATCATAAAAACTTTTTATTTTCATTTTCTGAGTAATCTGTCTAATAATTTTCTTAGTGCCAATGTGCATGCAAACAACTTTTGATCCATTTAAAAAAAGGTAGGTGATATGAGAGTCCATAACTCAGAACCTTTTTTGTGACAAGCATTAAGCTCAAAATCAGAAAGATTAAAGATATGAATTTGATATGAAGATGAATTTAATTCTTCTTGTGCTTGTAACCCCAAATGTTTCAATCTCGTAGATCTCGGTGTGAAAAGTTTATCTGTCGATTTGTTCCTTTTAAAAAAAATATGACCCGCTTTGTTGTGGTGTCATATGAGGTTTTGATTGTAACTGTTTCCTGTTTCAGTATCTGTTGCACTGGTGTACTTAGATATTTTTTCCTTATATGTTTGTTTTTTTAGGTTATAAACTCTGCCAGTGGTGCCGGGGGTGTGGTGCACCAGGGCCCTTCTCTCAAGAAAGGGCAGGGGGCAGGGTGACAGTTTTCTTTTGTAGAGTATTTCTGCTGAAGCTCCAAGTGATGGCAGTGTGGAGTAGTTCAGCATGCTGAGGATGTGTATCAGGGAAGAGGTGAGAGAGCGCAATGGCGGATGACAGCAAAGTACAGAGGGGTTGTGCTGTGTGGAGATGGATGCTGAGAGGGGATGCCTGGGTGCTATGTAGGGATGGCTGCTGAGAGGGACTGGCAGCTATTTAGAGATAGTATCAACTATAATAGTTGTCATACTTGTGAATTTGTCAGTAATGCTATTTTAAAAGTTATGGGTTGCCCATGTGCAATGAGCGCCAAAAATGTTCATTGTGGGGCCAGAAAGTTACGGGTTTGATGAGATCCACAATGAGCGCTGAAAGGCATTCATCGTAACGTAACTTTGATGGGGGAGAGGCTCGCAATAGCGCCGAAGGTGCTCATCGTGAGGCCTGCAGTGAGCGCCAAAGGCTGTAGGCCATTGATGCTCATTACGAGGCTTGCAAAAGAGCCTCTGACCGGATTCCGAGTTACAGGCTTGAGGAAAAAAACTGTGCCATTTTTTTCCAAGCCGGTAACTCGTAAACCAATGGGAGGCCGCCAAAAGACGCCAATTGAATAGAAAATTAGCTACCAACCTCACTTATGGACTCCCTGTGTCCTCCTAAGGCAGGAGTCCATAAGTGAGGTTGAAAGCTAATTTGATATTCAATTGGCGTCTTTTGGCGGCCTCCCAATGGCTGCCGAGTTACGGCCTTGAAAAAAAATGTCGGCGTTAAACACGTAACTTTTTTTCAAGGATGGATGTAATACCGATTTATGATTTAAGTCTTGCGGGCTTGAAAAAAAGTTACAGGTTCAACCGTCACCAAGCCCGCAAATTAGAGAGCGAAGGGGAGAGACACAGGGGAGTGAGAGACGAGTGGCGGAAGAAACAAAGGGAAAGGAGAGGGGGGAAAGAGGCACAGGGGAGGGAGTGGGGGGCAAAGAGGTAAGGGAAGGGGAGCAGCTATGGAAAGGGTCTTATGGAAAGTGATCTTAGGGAGGGGAGCTGTTATGGGAAGGAAGGGGTCTTAGGGAGTGCACTGAGTGAGTTGGTAGCAGTGTTACAACACCCCTTGGGATAGGGGGTCCAATTTTTTTATTTGCATTAGGGCTCCCCATACTCTAGCTCCTCTACTTCTCATATCACAGTTACAGTTCATCCACTTTCGTTCTTTTAATTCCTTGTTAAAATGTTCAGTTCCATTTTTTACTTTAATATTAAGATCTTTAGATGAATCAAAATTTAGAAACTGTAAATTCAATGCAGGTGTCCTTTAATTTACCTGGTCAATTAATTCCCTTGCTTTTTGAATAGTTGTATTAGCTCTTGGTGATCATCTGTTCCCATCTAAGAATTAATTTCTTGTCTGATAAATATGCTTATGGTAACAATTCTAGTCTCAATACCCTGGGTATTATCTTATTTTTAACATAATTAACCACACTTGAAATCTCTCGTCATTTTTTTATTTGCTATTTTTCGTTTTGGATAATTCTGTGTAGAGTTTACTCAAGTATCAGGGTGAGAAGATCTTGGAAATACTTCATCAGCTTTGGCTAGTCAATTACTGACGTCCATAGTTAGATTTCAAAGGTTAGTGGTTTGAGAGCGAAACGGCAAGAATAGGATTAGCGAGGATATGGAATTAAATCCAAGATAAATATACAATAATGTAACGATAAACTGAAAAAAAGAGTTTCAGTCAAAAGAAGGTTTACCTTGTGGGAAAATACAAGAAAAATAAATATTTTCATAAAACATAACTTTTAATAAATCAATGTCTAGAATAGAATAATCCATATTGTCTTTGTTTCGTCACTTCCTGATTCCTGGAGCATGTGTTTATGGTAATTTGTCAGTAGAGGGAGGAGTGTGAAAGGAGGGAGGAGGGAGAGGTGAAGAAGATTTTTGGGATCTCATTGAATTTGTCTCCAACTCCCTTCCCCCACACATCTGTAGAAGCAGGCAGGTTGCATCAATAAATGAGCACACCTGCACATGCTTGTAGTGTGGGCTGTGTCAGTACTTGGATGGGAGACCACCTAGGAATACCATGCAGCCCACTCCAGTATCTCTGCCATGAAAACTAATTGGATCAGCATGACCATGGACTTACAGATTTGCACGGTATGTGATGGTCCATGAGATCACAGAGAGTTGGAAATGATACAAAAAAAATATTTTATCACCCTGTTCAAATGTTCTGGGTCTCATAGCCAATACCCATGATCAAAAAGACTGATTAATCAATCATAAGGAACTTACAGCCTTATTAAATTGTGATTCGGCCAATTGAAAAGGGCTCTATTTAAGCACATAGCATTTTTTTTACAGAAGTTATTAGTTAGTGAAGACCTTGCTTTTGGATAGAAGTTCACTAACTAAACACTTCTGTAAAAACAATATGCTCTGTGCTTATATAGAGCCCTATTCAATTGGCCGAATCACAATTTAATAAGGCTGTTAATGTGAGCACTATTTATTTCATCCTCAGTTTGTTTCAATACAGTTCACTAGTCAGGCTAAGGACAATCAACCACACTGCTTTTCATATATGCCTCTATTGCTTTAGTGTTCATTTTCTTGACTTAATATCATCTATAATAATTGACGGATAATACAATTTGAAGCCATGGTAATGATGTTTGGGACACAATGTTAAGCTTTTTATACTCTAAAGACCTTCGGCGCTCATTGCGAGCCTCTCCTCGCGTGTCCTTTGGCTCCTCTCTCTATTTTTTTAAAACACTAATTAATTAATTAATTGAATAATAAATTAATATAGTTTACCTTTTTCTAATTAATATATGTAACAATCAATAGCCCCGAAAGGGTAACAATCTCTTGTTATTGTCCTGCAGCATATAATGTACAGTTGGACTGTTGCTGGCCTGAGGAGATAATTTTATGAATATCCCAACTGTGCATTAGAAATAGGCTGTGTGCGCGAGGGAAAACTGTTGGTTTATTTGTGTAAAGCTCTACTGTAGAGTCGTGTAGCCTCGTTTTCATTTTATTGGCCTCCATTTTTTTTCTTGCTTAGCTGATTTTCAAGTGACGAAACTCGGCAAAATTGACTTAAATTCGGGTTCCACCTCACTGCCAGATGTCCTGGCTGTTCTCCCGTGCTGTGTGTGATGTTTTTTTCGTATTTTGTGTGTTTTTCGCTTTTTTCCTATCTCATATTTTTTTTTCTAAGTCCCCTGTTCATCAACTGCTTGCAGCCTAAGGCGATCCCGCATTTCCTAAGTGCTTGTAGGCTTAGTCCCGCGTGTTTTAATGTGTGATCGTCTCGCCTCGATTCGAGAGGCTCGCAGGAGCGTTTTTGGCACTTTTTTCTGGCTACGTTTTGCGTGTTTCATTGCCTCCACTGCTCTCCTCACTTCGCAAGGCTCTCAGGCAATAAGTGCCTTTGGCGCTAATCAGCCAAGTGCTGCAAGTTTTAGTGCCTTAACGGCTCGCTGGTGATGAGCGCCTTTGTCGCTTGTTGCCTAAGTGCTGCGAGTTAATGGCTCGCCTCGCTACGGGAGGCTTGCAGGCGATGAGCGCCTAAGTGCTCCGAGTTAACGGCTCACCTCGCTAAGCGAGGCTCGCAGGTGATGAGCGCCGTCAGCGCTCATCGTCTAAGTCGTACGCACCACACAAAGCGTGGCGACGTCTCGTCGTTCAACAATTATAATATGAGATTAGGGACTACAGACCTATAAACCAAGAGCTTTTGTTAGCAAGCGTTTTCCTAGGTAATTCTGTTACCCTCCCCATTATCCCCTCCCCATATACCCCAAGGGGAAGTAATGCAGATTAAAGGCTAATTGTAGGTCTGTTTCAGGTCAGTGTGGCTGCCGTTGCCTGGGGGTTCTGGATGTGTGTGTGACGCTGGGACCTGTACCTGCGTGTAGGCCTGGGATCTCCAGTGTGGGGGCTGCCAAAATGTGACATGTGGAAGACTAATTTGCCCTGCTTAGAAGTTAAGTGATGACTAAGTTGCAAAAGTTTTGGTTGAGCAACATTTTCCTTGAGCATTTTTTGCCTTCTTCTCCCACGTTAAAATACCTCAGCTTACTTCTGATAAATTCAAGACTATGTTAGGCAAATACTATGGAGTTTTCAACCATAAGAACATCCTCTATACCTTAATATTATAAAACATAACCGTTAATAATAAATCATTAAAATTAACAAAACCAAAACGAAGGAAACCATATATTTGGGACTCAAATAATATAAAAAAAATACAAAGGAAATAGTTGACTTTATGGTAGTCTTATTGCACCTATTGGTTTCATTAGCAATCACAACTGGGGGTAATCTTATTGTTTATCACTAATGTATGTAGCTAGTTTATTGTCGAGATACTGTAGCATTAATAAAACCATTCCCCTATCATTGTGCTCGACACTGTAACACCCCTCTGTTATTGAGTCCCCTACTGATGATGTGGCACCCGATATGCATTTCAACTACTCTGTATGTGTAGTATCATCAGGGGCAACCCGATATCCTGGTGGGACATTCTTATATGGGTCCTGATATTAGTTCCTTATATAACATATCTACTCAATGATTGGCTGATCAGGCCTTGTTATATCCAAAAGTAAAAGTCCAGGCAGGTCTATTTTCTACTTAATTTAACCATATAATTATAACCAATATTTTTATTCCTATACATTAATTTAATTTATAAAGCAAATTAACAATGCTGGACCATCAACCCTTTGTAGTCCATAGTAAGAAATATAATGAATATAATAATTGCAATAATAAATATAATAATTGCAATTTGATTCCTTCAGTAATTCAAAATAAAAGTTACTCCAATTGCAAGATTTATTGTTTAAATTGTTTTATTATCATACTAAATACATATATTGCCAGTTCTGAGGAAATGACACGGATGGCATGACCTTGCTATTCTTTGCCTCAGGCAAATGAAGCCAAGATAGTCGGAATTATGGTTTAAGTCGAGTTGACTTGGAACCAGGTGGATGTGATGATTTCCGAGCGATAGAGAACTTTGAAATGGATTTAGATGATTGGTGATGAGGTGTTTGATCTAAATAAAAAAGAAGCAACAGCCATTCGAGCAAGTGATGAATGTGGACCATAACCAAAGGTCGTCAAAATCGTCTTTTTGGGGGTGTCGTTTAAGAGTAATGAGGCGATTGCAAATGAAAGCTCAGCATTGTGGGAGGATGATGTAGGCAAAATTTAGATAACCTAATAGGGACTGAGTTCCTTGACAGAGCAAGTAGCAGACTTCTGGAATGGTGGGATGGTTTATTTTAGTCTTCCTAGATTATTGTCTGGCAGGCTAACCTCCATGGACATGGGGACATGGCATTGAGGATAATCCCAAGGAACACTACTTGGTGAGCAAAGAATTCAGTTGTGTCTAGAGCGAAGGGATATCAAGTTCAGAGAAGAGCTTCAGTGATTTTTGCAGGCTACTTGGAATTTCCTGTGGGTCCTCGACATACAGGAAATCCTCAAAGTATTGTATTACCACCGGAAATGGCAACACATTGAACAGGATTAGCATATTGCCTCTGGGAACATGTTGAATCCTTTTGGACTACTTTTGGACACAGACATGATTCTGTTCACAAAATAATACACTTCTTTTGAACAAATCCCTTGCAAGTGGTGTAGGATCAATGTAAAGGTTTCTTATATGTATGATTTAGCCATAATTGGGGGCGTAATTGGAATTTATGGCAAATGGCATCATCCACTCTAGCGTACTGGAGAGAGTACTCATTGACTAAAAAATTCTCATGGGTGTATTTGCAAGTGGCTCTGCCTAGCCGGGTTTATGCACCAGATGGGGAAAGGAGGTAGTTTCAAGTGTCCCAGGATATAGTGGTTCTTGAATTCCAATGCTAGGTGTAATCTATGACCTCAGGTTTCTTTGCAGCATATTGTAAATTGTCACTAGCAAAGGAGACCTGAGGCAATGTAGAGACCCCAGTGTGAAATACTTCTGTGAATCTAGATATGAGAAAATTAGTGAGAGAAGGTGATGTGGGATGGGCTAAGTAATGGGACAAATGTTCGATGTTAATGGATCCTAGTAATTTAGGATGCATTACTGATGGCACATGTTGCGTAGGATTTACGGCACATGGAACAACTGTAAACGAGGCGACATGGTTAGACTTTATCACCATAGATACATTCCCTTGTGTCACGACCTTGGTCTCCATGGAATCAAAGAATGGGATGAGGAGCAACACACGATTTATATCTTTCCCCCGACTATGTCCCTCCTGCTGTGAGCTGGGAAGATGAAAATGTGCTGATATGATGGTAGGAGGGGTATTAGGCTTCTCACCTTGTGTAAGGGCTCTGGAATCTGGTTGGAACTGGAGGTAGACAATTTTCGAGCCTGGTCACCCGATTTTTTAGGGAATTAACTGAAGCTGCCGTATCTGATGTAATGTATTTCTAATGTATATCTGATGCAATTTGATCTAATGTATTTGCACAAGTTGGTCTATAGGAAGTTAAGGTTCATTGCGGCTATTTAGAAGAATGCAATATAGCTCTGCTTTCCTGGCAGTGGTGGAATATGATATTTCCCTTTTGGCAAGCTTGGAAACTAACCTTGGAACAGTCCAAAGTGAGGTGAAGATTGGCTTCCAGCTAGGGAAGGGGGCTGAACGAAGAATAAGGTATTGGGTAACTGACGCTTTCGGAGAAAGGGTAATTGGTGAAGAGCGAATGTTCCCTTATAGGCTGATGAGTGACGAATATGAGCTACTTGTGGGATTGAGTGGCTCCAGACTTTGTATTATACTGAAGGGGCAGCCATGGATAAGGGCAGGTGAAAAGGAGGTATGAGTGACTATGAATAGGATGCAGAGCTGGGGTGGTGGTCAGGAGCAAAGTTTAATTGGCAAAACGAGGACAGGGGAAGTCATACTTTTGTTGGCTAAAAGGTTGGGAGTGGAACCCTTATGTGTAGCTCAGTGCTACTTGGGTCTGATGGCATGACTGAATGTCATATGCGGCTAGGCAGTGGATTGATATTGGATTGGTATAGAGTTTGTCTAGTGATGAAATGCAGGATAGCTGAGGGCAGGAGGACTGAAGAGCTTGGCAGCGAGTCAATGTAAATTGTTGCATGATGATTGATAATGAGCTAGAGATTGGCTGATGTGACTGGAACATAGGTAGGAGTAGCGTGGTGGGTGGTGGTCAGGAGCTAAGTTTAATAGATGTGATTTGCTAGTGTTGCGGATGGATGTGGTGGAAGTAAACAGAGTCGGATAAAAATGGTGGGTAGTCAATTGATTGTGGTGCAAGTAGTATAACTGGTATATGAGGGCGTGAAGGGGAAAGACGATGATTTGTAGCAGTGATTATCTGGAGAAAAAATGTGGATAAGAGACTAGTGGATTTAGTTAGGGAGTTTGAACTTAAGAGGCACATATCACTGAGTGAAAAACAAGTAAAATGATAGTGTAGAAGTATAGCTCTTTATAAGAATATGAATGGAAATGTGTGTGTACTGACACTAAAAATAAATAGGAACCAAGCCTCCAGAGCGATGAACTGAGTCAACAGTAGCAAAACAAGAGGTAGCATGGCAAGCAAGAAAATTGGGATGACGAAGGCAAAAAGGCATCCGGTGCACAAAGCCAAGGCAGGAGATGCAAGGGCCAAGGATGCAGAGGTGGTGGAAGTGAGACAGATCTCCCGCCAGGAAAGGCTAGCAGCAGGAAGGAGTGAAAAGGCCACAAGGGGGTGTTGAGACATAGCACCAGGCACTCAGCAGAAGAGCATTGCAGCTTGGACTAAGGGAGTTGCGAAAAAGTGAGTAATGAGCAGGGAAGTAGAGGAACAAGGATGGGCGACAGAAGGTCAGCGAGGAGCAGGGGCTAAACACAGTGGCACGCTGGGGGGTCAGGAAAGGGGGTCACAAGGAGTAATGAAACATGGTGCCAGGCGCCCGTTGGAATACTGAGGAGTTAGAGAGGAAGTTCAGAAGTTGGCTTGGGGGAGGGGCGGACGGTGGTTAGATGAAGGATCAGGCAGCAAGGAGAGGCAGACGGGTGACAGTGTGGAGCAGAAGACAACAGCAGGACACTGAACACTGAATAAAAAATTTACAAATTTCTTCAAGAGAAAATTAATTATTTACATAAAGTCCCTTATACCATCAAGATTTCAGTTTACAACACATACGTTTATAATTGCTAAACCCAACATATCCCGTATGATTTAATGCCATAGTGATTATATATATAATTTGTTTAGGAAGGGGAAAGACCAAGCTCAACTTATGTATTATTGGTATAAAGTCAATGATTTTTTAAATGTATAGTAAATTAATATTTAGATAAATAAAGAAAAGGTAAGTCCTTCATTCAATCCCTTTGCACTCATAGGGCCCTATTAAATTGTCAAAATCGCAATTACTGAAGCCCGTAATGTAGCCTGCAAAAGTTACTGATAATCAATTGGCCTCCTCTAGCTACCTGCAATCTATTTGTGAGCTACAGGCTGAAAATTCCTGCGGTTGTCAAAATCGTAACTCCGGCCCATGTAAGCCTTTGATCTTTCAAGCCAGCAAATGTTACAATCGCCAAATTCGCAAATCGCAATTTAATTGCAACAATTCCCCAAGCCCGCAATTGCCTTCAAACCCATAAATGGCAAATGTAACAAAAAATCCTACAAGTACTAGAGAGGCAAGGGGGTTAAACATCTGATCTTAACACTATAAAAGCCAATGACAACACAAAACTGGACTTTAAAATACAGGGAAAGAGATGAAAGACATTATAATTAAGTGCACAACAGTCTCAAGCTCGCAAATCTGCAATAAAAAATGATTTTTTTTTACGTTTAATTTCTGTCTTATAACAATCCCGGAAATCAAGGAGTTAATGCATATCAGGCCACCCACATGGACTATAACAGTTTCTTCATTCATTTTTATTGATTTTTAAATTGCTTGATTGTGACCCGGATTGCATATCTGTCGTCTTAACACTAATTGATTGACGTTTAAACGCCATGTTTTACTGATGTCATGATGACGATCTCATTTACTATTGGCTGCTTCTAAATCGTTACTTACGGGCTTGCTTAATTGATCATGATCATGCCCTGAAATGCTACATACGGTTACATGGTTTACGGATTTGACTTTCGGCCAGGTATTTGCGGGCTTGTTCATTTAAATCGCTCTGTAACTGTTGCAATTTTTAAGCCCGCAGTTGCCCTCATACCAGCCAGAAATCTGTGGGAAGTCTGTGAAATTTAATAGGCCCATAGTTTTTAAATGTCTCTTTGAGAGAAATAATAACACTTTTTGGTTAAATAAGGACAGCACACAACACAGTGTATCATGTGGGAAATTCAAAGCATGTGTCTTTGTACAGAAAACATCACACTTTTCAGACATAGACAAGAAATCAGATTTTAGAATGAAGTCCTTTATTAACTGTAGGACTTGTGGTGTGATTTATACGATCAACAACATTTGAGTTACATAAAACAAACCAAGCAAGAGGTAAGAAGTTGAATTTTTGAACGTGTTAATGCAGCATTTTATTAGGATTGATCATATCCCCTGGGTGCTGAGGAGAGGTGATCTTGAGAAGAAATTACAACAGAGAGAAGCAAAATTGATCTTTGAAGTAAGAACTATGCACCCAAAGGGATTAAATGAAGGCTTTATGTTCTCTCCATTTATCTGAATATTGATTTACTACACATTTAAAATATTATTAGCTTTATACCAATAAGGCACATGGATATGGAGGCTGAAGCTGAATTTGGTCATTCATGTGTCCTAAAGAAATGTGATATATAAACATCATGGCATTAAATCATATGGAATATATCAAATTTAGCAAGTATAACCATTGATTAAACATATGTGTTGTAAACTGAAATTGTGATGGTATGAGGGACTTTATCTAAATAATTGACCATCTCTTAAAGAAATAAAGAAATTATGAATGCATCTATCCAGTGTTATGCATATGTAATAAATAATTAAATATATGAATATTTGTGGGCACATTTGCATGTCCCTGCTCAGCTTCCCAGAATGCAGTGTAATAACTTTTTTTCTCACAATTCTGAGCTGGAAGCAGGTTTTATAACTTGTTTTAAAAATTCAAATGTGAACAAAGATGAACTATTTATTTACTATAGATAGATAGATATATGTTAATAATATAAATATTCATTACACAAATACATTATCTACTCTTGCTTGTGTTTGGACAGAAATGTAGTTTGCTTTCTATAATAGTACTTTAATACAGACAATTTAAAAATTACTCATAATAATTAAAAATTACTTGTAAGAGTTATCTTAAATGACCATCATTGAGTTTGGAATAGGACAATAATGAAATGTTGCAAACTCTGCATATTTGTAACAAAGGTAGGACCTCCCACGCACTATGACCTCCCACGCACTATCTATAAATAGGGTGTGTCTGCACCAAGTGAGCTATGAAGCACTATGGGAAATGAGTTACTCCAAGTACTGGTTGTACTTTATAAAACTAAATACAAAGAGGTGCTCATATTGTTTTAAAAGCCATTTGTACATGAAATACACGTAAAATATTTAAATTTTAACACACTCCTTACAAAGAAAATATTTTGTAATGATTAAAACCTGTTTATTTAATACATACAAATCAGTGTCCTTATAATTAGCCCCAGAACAGCCTTATACACTTCTTTACATGCCCTACCACAGGCTGATAGCTGTATCTACCAGCACATTACCTTCCTACTTGAAATCTTGGCCTCTCGCTCTAGCATTTCTCTTTTTCTGACACATTTTAGAAAATATAGCCCATCATTTCCTTTAAGCATTACAGACCAGTCCTGGGGAGCTCCGGTGAGTGATTGCATTAGGGTTGAGTCTTATAAGGTGGCCCAGACCTTAGATGCTCAGCATTTTTTGCATAGTCAGGTTGATGCTCCTTCAAAAGGTAAGATCAAAATTGTGCAAGAAATGCATACATCAAGTAGCTTAATAGGCAGCTCCAGATCCAGCTAATTATTTTTTAAATTGTTTAAATTATTAAGCCAGAGATGCAGCCCTGAAGGGAGAGAGGCTTAATGTACAGTGTCACGTGTCAGGGAAGGAGTCACTCTTCCAAAAAAATGCGTCCTAGGAGGTAACGCATTGGAAAGAGGGCATTTGATAATGCTGAACAGTGTGTACTTCTTTTTGAAAATGAAGCTTGTGGAGCAGAATAAACTGCTTTAAATATATATATTTGAGGGTCTTTAATGGCTTTTCCCTGTCAGTCAATATGCAGTGATATAGCTGTATAAGTCATAAGTATCAGCCAATGAGATCATGCATAACCTCTACTCACACAGATGGCATTTCTTGTTAGT
>CM050169.1:126204052-126291552 GCA_027410445.1 Discoglossus pictus | reverse complement strand
AGAAGCAATATTCAGAAGGACAAACATGTTGAATGCATTGGATTCTCATTGACTGGAGTCACAATCTGTCATAGTGAGTCACAGTCTGATGTTTTTCCACTTTCATTTTGTTCCCATGAAAAGATTATTTTCTGAATGCTTTCATCACTTTCTTTGTTGAGGTTTAAATCATTAACAATACCATTGGCTTCTGGGCAGCCAACATCAAAGGCATAAAATTGGAGCTCCAGCTGGGTTGGGCCCTGTTTTCTCACACACAGAGCTTAATAAAATGTAAATCACATGTTAACACACTACATTAATGTTACTGATTTCCCAAACATAATCATGTGAAGGTTCACCCATGTATAAGCATTGTGTTACTGGAACCCCATGAGACTGAATTATTAATTTCACAACTGTCCACAGTTTTTTCTACCTGACAAACAGGGCAATAGAAAGCGTTAAGACAAAGTACAATCCTCTGCTCTGAGATCAGAGCCAAGATGAGTTTCTACAAACTGTAAATCTGATGATTCATCTGACAACGTTCTGTATTTACATGTAAGAGGGAAGCAGTTCAGAGTAAAGATGGGTGTCTAAGTTGGATAGATCCTTGAGCAGACCAGATAACTAAAGGTGACTCAGATGTCTGTGTTCATGACACATTATGAAAGGTGTCTCTATCCTCGGTGCAGGTCATGCAATGAGAGGTGTCTCCATCCTCTGTGCTGGTCACATAATGAGAGGTGTCTTCATATTCTGTGCAGGTCATATAATGAAAAATACTCTGTGTGGGCCATACAATGAGATGTGTCTCCAACCTATGTGTTGGTCATATAATATGAGTTGTCTGCATATTCTGTGCAGGTCATATAATGAAAAGTGTCTCTATACTCTGTGCAGGTCATATAATGAGAAGTGTCTCCATCCACTGTGGCGGTAATATAATGACTGATGGCTCCATGCTCTTTGCAGGTCACATCATTGAAGGTGGCTCCATTCTATGTGCAAGACACACAATGAGAAGTGGGTACATCCTCTGTGCAGGTTATATATGAGAGGTTGCTCCACCATATGAAAGATATCTCTGTGCTCTTTGGTTGATATAATGAGACATGTCTCCATCCTCTGCTCATGTCATATAACAAGAAAGGTCTTCATCCTCTGTGTAGCTCACATAATGATACGTGTCTCCATACTCTGCAGGTCAAATAATGAAAGATGTATCAATTGGTTCTCTTTGGGAAGATCAGATAATGAGATGTGTCACCGTACTCTGTATTGTCAGATAATAAGATGTGTCCCACATTTTATATGTCCTGGTGCGGGTCTATTTTTTACATCCTTGTATAGCTCAAATAATTAAAGTTGTCTCATAAAATTCTTTGTGTGTCTGAAGTTGCTCCCCAAACTGCAGAGCTGCTTAGTTCCTACCAATTAGTCATGCAATTATTAGTAAATTGCTTTAATTACTGATAAGTCCCTGAAACATTTGGTCCATTGGCTTAAGTACTGTTTAGTAAAGATATTGAGCCCAATGCCTTACAGGCTTATTAGTTTCTAATCTCGATTATCTCTTATAAACAAAAAATATTGAACTCATTTTACTAACCTTCAACCGCTAAACTACTTCTAATTTCCTCTTATTTTTATATTATACCATATGTTCAACCTCCTATCATTTTAATCATTGATGATTAATAAAATTCATATTCTGTAATTTACAAAAACAATGAGTCACATTCAATTCCAAGCCCACAACTCGATCGCAGACAGCCGAATGTCTGTGGGTGTGTTACAGGCTCCCGTTCGTCTTCAATTGCAATGCTATTCATTTGAGCAAGGGTGCGAGTTACGGGCCAAAGTCTCAAGCCTGTAAATCCCTTCTGTGGCCGCAAAGTTTTAAGGGGCTGGCCGAGATGTTATGATCCAATTGTTATGATCCAATTGCGATATAACGTAGTGTGACACAGGCCTCTCAGCCAATAGAAAGTGATCTAGCTGCAGATGATTGACAGAGGGAGATTATAAATTTGCGTTCCACCTACCCATGCGTTGACTGTGTTGTATTTTCTTTCAAAGTAGCATGCAGGTCCCGGAGTTTGTTGGGTTTTGAGAGTCAGAGAGAGAGTAGGAGAGTTTGTAGAGAAGTATTTTGCGGTTTTGTTCATTTATATTCTCTAATATACGATTTTACACTTAATCCTTGATTACACATATTTACAGATTACACATAATTGCAAAACACATAATTTAAACAACACACATAGAGACACATAGAGTTAGGTCACTCCATGTCAGGTGAATATCATATACACCAACATGCCACCACATGTGCATCACACACACTACACATGTACATGATGACCAACAAGGACACTGACATGTCAGCTCCATGGAATTAACAAGGGATAGATGGATGCGTCATTAAATCTATGAAGCTGACAAATCACTGACCTTCCTGGGCACATCAACAGTAATCAACCAATAGAGAGTCCATGTACTGGTGTACCCACTGCAGCCTATACAGTTACAGAATGCAGCCAGAATCAAGATAGCGTTAGGATCCAGGAGAGATCAAGACCAAGAACCAAAGAATAGATCATATCTAGCAAATGATAGCTAATCTGAGTTGCAATTAGGAGTATCATCCAGGTTCAAGCTTAGATATCAGATAGTTAGAAATGCACATAAAACACTGTATTATTCGTCATACTAATGACATATAACTCTCTTTTATCTCTTTCAGCATCAATGAGGTCTGCGTCCAGTGGCAAGCCCAGCAGGAACCGGTGAAGGGGGAGAAGGAAGGAAGAGGACCTGAGGGCCCTGGCTTGGAGGAAGAGGATATAATCTGGCTGGTGGGTTCACCATCCGACTCTCCAGCCACACCACCGGGATTCAACCCCACTATCCCCCTCCTCCAAAGACTGAGGCTGCCGCCAGGGCTCTCCAACTGGAGTAATGTCAGCAGTCAGTCACCACCTCCTCCACCCACAGCAGTGCGCTGCACTGGCTGCCACCACCACCACCAGGCCCACCCACACCATGCAAATTACCCTTAGGGTTTAGTCTCCCTATGGATAATAGGGGACTCCAGACGTGGACCCCTTGCTCACTGTGCCTTAGGGAGTTCAGCTGCACCTCACTGACGAGGCCCATAAAGGCCGAAACTCGTCTGGGGTTTGCTGTTTCTCCTGTTCAGGGTAGAATTGCCTGGTATTTGGAGGCTGGGTCACTCTTTTGAGTGGGATCAGACTGATATACCACAGGATATTTCTCCCTGGGAAGGGCACAAGTGAGATAAAAGAGGTTGCACTCACAGTGGCTTATCAAGGCTATAGAACTAACCAATCAAGGTTGGTTCGTTCTCTGATGAGCACCTCTGACTTATCCTTTTTTTTTTGTCCACCCACACCACCGCCAGATTTGCCCCAGACTCCAGCTGGGCCCCAGACCCTCCCAATTCCAAAACGCCACCTCCTGACCTGGCCACACCCCACGGGCCTCCATCACTCTCATCAGGCCAGGCTGCGCAGGCAGAGATTCTGGCCCTCATGTTACAGCAGTTTGAGTTGCTCCAGGAGATCCAGGCCAGCATGCGCAGCCTGGCTAGGCATAATAGGGAGGAGAGGAGGCATCATCTAATGAGTGAGGAAGTCACCGCGGAGGCCATGCGAGGTGCTCTGGTCCCCAGTCTCGCCTCCTCCACTCGGAGGCATCCCCCAGCAAGCTGCAGCCCGGCCCCTCCTCTCCTCCCACCATGTCGCCACCACTGCAGGTGCCGCTGCCTTCTGGTGGTGTTGCCTAACCCCCCCCCCCCCCCCTCACACCACCAGCATGGAGACTGCGGCCGGCCACTGGGGATGTGGGCCCTGAGCCTAGGCGGAGGAGGACATAGGGACATATGTTTGTGCATTCTCAACAGCACTCCTCAATGACAATGTATTTGTCACAATGTTAACCTAATCTAGCCTAGTTACAGAGTCTTGGATCTTGGCCTATGTGATGGCAATATTTTGTATGCAGATGGCTACCTCCCATCACATGGTCCATGATCCTCTTCTCTGTGGACATGTAGGGTTCTGTTGAACATGTCACCAACTGATGGTCACTGAGGAATGCTGTTGAGAAGAAATGCTGCAGTCCCCATTATTTTTAAAGCCTTATTTTGTAGGTTTTGTCTTTTTTATGCTTTTTTTTTGTATTCAGGTCAATGAAGGCATCTTCAGCATCTGCAAGCATTGTGAAGGAAATTTATGAGGTATAAGGTTTTCCCAGTGCCTCTCAGGTAGACATTCCTTCAAAAAGACCTCCCACAATCTTAAAGCTATCATATAGCCAGATATCTAAGACATGATTGTTGTTAGCTTAAATGTAGACTAATACCGTTATGGCGGTTGACTTGCTCACAGTGGCATGTTAATGACAGCCAGCATTAATATATGCACTAGTGAAGCATGTGAACCTGACCATATCAGTCTGAGAACAGATCCTTGTGTCTGATGTAAGTAACAGGGAATCTGACTGCTGACCTTTGTGTCCTCTCCGTATTAATGGGTATTTCCCATATTACTGATTATCCAGAGACCTAGCTAATAGTAATGGTTGCAGATGGGAATAAGGCGAGTTGCTATATTGTTACAGTTATTTAGCACTGTACTGCACTGTACATGCATGTTAATTAGTTTATTTTTATTCTCCGTCGCCTTTTTTTAGTTGACCACTTTTTTCAGATTTTATTTTATTGAGCAAATCTAGACAAGTTGTAAGTGCTATGCACATTAATGGTTTCTACGGTTAAATGGAGTGATTTGTGATGATCCTTTTTTTCATCAGATTCCGGTTGCAGTGGTGTAGTGACCACATGTGACTCTGGTAGGTGCTATGCGTTATGCTTATTCTAGTCTATGACATAACCTCCTTTAGGTATCCCCTTTTTACCACACAAGCCTCTCGCTCTCTCTGGATCCACCCACACCACACCCATGATATTAATGCACAGTTTTGTCCATTTCTAATTGTGCTCTGTGTATGAAATAAAGCTTTGTTATACCGTTCTCACCGTGTCAGTGTGTTTTCAATGGTTGGGGTTATGGGACATCCACATACATGACATATGTATCACATTCATATATATTTAAACTAATGAGTCCTAGTTAACATGCAATAGATCAATACATATAACAATAATAATAGTCATAATAACATTAGATATAATATAATAATATATATCATATATAATCAACATAAAGGGTTAATACACATGCAAATTTCCAATTATTGATACTGTGGAGTATCAACATTTTTTTTTTGCAATTGATTTTTCAATCGATCTTAACGATTGGAAGTCTTGCTGCCTTGAAAGATCAAAGGCTTCTGGCTTCTGAGTTTAATCAGTGCCATTTTTTTTTCAAGGCAGTAACTCGTAAGCCGTTCGGAGCTCGCAAAAAGAAGCCAATTGAATAGAAAATTAACTTGCAACCTCACTTACGGCCTACCAGGTCGCCCGAAACCTCAATTGAATATGGCCCCATTTTATCAAACTTACTTTGAAACTTTCAGCCTGCAATGGTCCTGTTGATCTCCACCATATTAAGGTAATCAGGGGAGGCGAAATGGTGTAAAGGGATTAGAGAACAATCTTATTAGGTAGAATTTACATCTCTGTAAACATTCATAGGGGGTTCCTTGGTTCCTTTATCGGGTAAAGAGCACTAGTGAATCAGTGCTCATCGGGGTAGCGTTAAGCAGGGTTTACCTGTATTTCAAAGTAAATTTAATATTCAATATTGCTTTTTCATGTAATTGAACATTCATTTTAATGATCAATGTCTAAGTAAAACACCTAGGCCCCTATTCAATTGAGCAATTGTAAATTACTGGAACCCATAAACTAATTTGCTATTCAATTGGCGTATTTTAGCTACCCACAAACGATTTGGAGGTTACTGGGTGAAAATCCCTGCGGTTGTCAAAATCGTACCTCCAACCCAGCTAAGCCTTTGATCTTTCAAACCCGTAAATGTTACAATCGCAAATCGCTATTCAATTGCTGCAATTCCTCAAGCCCACAAATGTTTTCACACCCGTAAATGACAAATATAGAAGAAAATCCTACGAGTACCAGATAGGACTCGCAAGGGGGTTAAACAACTGTTTGTAGCACTGTAAATGCAAATAAAAAATCAATACTTCACTCTAAAAGACGGGGAAAGCAATGAAAGAATTAAATGCACAATAGTCTCAAGCTTGCAAATCTGCAATAAAAATATATTTTTTAACATTCTCAGGGATTAAGGAGTTAATACATACCAGACCACCCCCATAGACTATAACATTTCATTCATTAATTTTTATTATTTTGTACATTGCAGAATTGCGAGTCTGATCACATATCGTACTTCTAAACACTAATTGATTGACGTTTAACCTCCATTTTTTACTGACGTAATGATGTTTGATTTACTATTGGCTATTTCTATGTCGGTAGTTACGGCCTTGCTTAATCGATGCTCACGCTCTGATATGCTACTTAACGAGTGCATGGTTTGCGGTTTAGGTTTTCCACCAGGGAGCTGCGGGCTTGTTCATTTGAATCAATCTGTAACTGTTGCAAATTAAACTGAACAATTGAATATGGCCCTAGTTCTTATTGTTAGGGCACTACTGTAGTCCTTTAACTCTTTCTTTTTAATATGCTCTGGATTTTTGATGCAGATAATTATTTTCAGATTAATCCGTTTATAAAGAAATCACTTACATTGTCTTGTTAAAAACATTTTTTAAAGGAAAGTCCATGTTTAAGACAATAAACTATTACTCAAGTAACCCAGTTTTTCCAGCTATAATCTTTAATGGATAAACGGATTATGGAGTTGGCACCAGTGGGAGATACGATGGCTCTAATTATGATGCACACATGGTCACACCCAACGATACGGCTCTTTGTAATATTTATGGTTAGCATAAATGTTGGGCGACAGCATTGTAAAGTCTGGGCTCACATTCACAACCTTGCCCAGTTTTAACGAGGCCATGGCAATGCAGGTTAATCATTAAAGTGCAACTCAGTGGAACTTTCTTGGCTTCTATGTCGAAAGGCTGGAGTCCTGACTATAAGGATCATTGGGATATAATGCAGCAGGAAAAGCCAGTACGACGTTTGGTTGTACTGAAAGAGGAAATAGTAGCAGAAAAATAGAGATACAATTGTTGCTCTCCCCTTGATCCCCATGGATCGCTAACTTGTTGGGGTGAAGGGGCTTATGTAATTCACCCAAAATGTGTAAGTCATAGCAGAGAGGTCAGACAAGTTGTGATCCACTGGAGAAGGAACTGGCAACCCACGCCAGCATCTTTGACAAGAAAACCTTATGGATAGCCATGACCAGGGACATAGATGTACTTGGCATGTTGAGGTCCATATGGCCACTGAGAGTCAGACATGAATGAACAAATGAATAACAACAATGCCGCTCTGTATACAGTTCTTCTCCAACCACTTGTCCATTCTGTGGCAAGGTCTGTGTACCACATTTATTTTTGTGCCAGACACAGTGTATTAATTAACATTGATTGTTCCCAGTTAATCTACAGCCACATGTTCATTCTTTGGAAGAGTCTCTGTGTATCATATATATTTTAGTTGTGCATTATATATAGGAAGCTATACGAACATTACAATGTGACACAGGACGTCTGATAATTAGTGACCAGGAAAAGGCAGATGAGCTAAATAGGTTCTTTTCTTCTGTTTACACAAGGGAGATACCAGTGGTTGGGTCACTGCAACATAATGGGGCTACTCTACATTCACTAAAAAAAATGGATAACGCAGGAAGAAATCCAAAAGAGGTTGGAAAAAATACATTTTAATAAAGCCCCATGTCCTGATGAAATACATCCAATGATACTGAGGGAACGGGGCTCTGTAAAGGCTTTTGATAAAGTTCCACATGGGAGACTATTGAGCAAACTAAAGGATGCAGGAATAGCCATAAATATTTGCTTATGGATTGAGAGCTGGCTAAAAGACAGGAAGCAAAGGGTTGTGGTAAATGGAACATACTCGGATTGGACTAATGTGGTAAGTGGGGTTCCTCAAATTTCTGTATTAGGTCACCTCCTTTTTAACATATTTATTAATGACTTGGAAGTGGGATTGGAGTGTGGTGTCTCCTATCAAAGTTGTGCAAGGTAATTAAATCGGAAAATTATGTACTTTCCTTCTAAAGTGATTTGCTTAAATTAGAGGAATGGGCATCTAAGTGGCAGATGAGATTTAATACGAAAAAAATGTAAAGTTATGCATCTGGGAAGGAAAAATATCCATGAAAATTAATCATCTTAATGGAGCAAATCTAGGTGTATCAGGTATTGAAAGGGATTTGGGAGTACTTGTGGACAGCCGCCTAGGTAACAGTGCTCAATGCCAAGCAGCAGCTGCAAAGGCAAATAAAATATTAGCATGTATTAAGAAGGGCATAGAAGCAAGGGAAGCAAATATAATTCTCCCATTATACATCCCTAGTACGCCCTAATTTGGAATATGGAGTACAATTTTGGGCACCACTTCATAAAAAGGACATTTTAGAGCTGGAAACAGTACAGAGAAGGGCAACAAAACTAATAAGGGGAATGGAGGGGCTAAGTTATGAAGAAAGACTAACCAAATTAAACTTATTTACTCTAGAAAAAAAGCGTCAAACCGGGGATATGATTACCTTATATAAATATGTCCAGGCTTTGTCAAGGGAACTTTTTGTGCCAAGAGGTTTTCAACTGACAAGAGGGTATCCTTTGAGATTAGAAGTAAAAAGATTTCACCTTAAAGAAAGAAAAGGGTTCTTCACAGTAAGGGTGGTTAATCTGTGGAATTCTCTACTAAAGTAGGTGGTGACAGCAGATTTGATAGATAACTTTAAAAAGGAATTGGATATATTTTTAAATAAAAAGGGCATTAAGGGCTATCTGGATAAATAGAGAGGGGGTATTGATCCAGGGATGAATCCGATCGCCAGTATCTGGGGTCAGGAAGGAATTTTATATTTTTTTCCCTGTTGAGACAATTGGCAAAGTTTCACTGGGGTTTTTTTTTTCTGTTTGCCTTCCTCTGGATCAATTAACAATAAATCTACGTATTGCAGATCAAAAGAGATCTAAAAAGGTTGAACTTGATGGACTAAAGTCTTTTTTCAACCTAAATAACTATAACTATGAAATATATATATATATATATATATATATATATATATATATATATATAGAGAGAGAGAGAGAGAGAGAGCACTGGGGGGATGCATGAGTTACCTCCCAGTGGGGTGATGATGGTGCACTCTGCTCGGTATCCCCTTACCACAATTCCTTTGAGCTTCGTCTCATTATTTGATTATTTGTTTTGCTTTACAATCTACATTCTCCTTTTAGTTATGATTTGTCAGTTCTTTCCATATCTGTAGGTGGGGATATGATCCATCCTAATTGATTGGCCTAATAAAAGGACATTCAGTGTAAACCTTGGTCTAAAACACTGTGTCCAGTTCTGGAGACCTTATTGTCAGAAGGATATGAACAAACAACCAATTCAAGGAAGGTCAATCAAATAGTGCATGGTCTAAAAGACAAAACATATAAAGACTTGATAACCTTAAAATGCAAAGATTAAGGAGAGAAGGGAGAGGAGTTATAAAATGGAAATTTTAAATATATTAAATAATTGTATACAGTTCAGGACAGAAAGATATTTCAGATGACAAGAGGTCATTATGTAAAGTTAGAAGGTGGAATATTTAGAATATTTAAAATATTTACAGAAGGAATAGTAGATAAGTAGGACAGCATTCCAGTGGATGTGGTAAGGAGGATACAACATATTAATTATAAAAATGCATGGAATCCACATGAGATTATGCTGAGGAGTGATAAAGCCATAGTTTTAGGCCGATATGAGAATGGACATATGGGATGAGTGTGTTTCTATCACAATTTAGATGAATAATCTTGTACATTTTGGACTTAAAAAAAAACACTAAAATATACTAAAAGAAATTAAATAATCTCATCACACACAGCTGACCCTATTGGTTGAGTGTTTGTCTTGGCAGTTGGGTCTCCCCGAGTTTTGCAGGATTCTCATTCAGTCCAACTATCCATTGCTAGAAGAGATTTTTTTTTGAGGATGAAACTGGAAAATACATAAAGCTATTCATTGTGATTTAGCAGATTTTGTCAGACTGTTCGAGAGAATTTCTCAATTGACTGTCGGAGCCGTGAGGCAGGATGACATCTCTGAAAACAATTAGAGAGGTTTCATCAGAGATAATGATGTGAGGATCCCAGCTCCAGTCTAAACCTGCTCGTTTATTCAGGGCCAGATTAATTACACCTATTACTTAGTAAGACTTTGGCAAACACAAGTTCTTATTTGAGTTATCAAGCTGGCGGGGAAAGAGCAGAGAGCAAACATTAAAAAGTCCCGAGTGAGATGAAGAACAAAGATGATGTCAGAGGAAAGTGCGAGAGGATTATACAGAGAAAACTGAAATGTTCCTGCGACTGTGATAGACACAGAAGATGCCAAATACTGGCAGGTCAGAGCAACCTCCCCCTGCTATCAAGTTAATACAGGCCCACACATTAGATCTGCTCCCATCCAACAGAACAGATATACTCCCTCTTCATTAGTATCCCTCCCACACATTAGATATTACCCATGAATCTGCAAACGTCAACCTATTCCCCAAATAAAACTTTTTTCATCACAGAAATGAGACTCCCAATACACATTAGAGCTGCCCCCCATAAACATCTGCTCCACCCTATGTTAGGCTTTATTACACCATCAACAGCAGAACTGCTCCTTCCAGGCCAGACCTTGGGACCGTATGAACTTTACACTTATTACCCTCAAATACAACAGACTAAGCATAGCCCCAAATAACGTCAGTTCCAGTACAAAGATTACACCCCCTACCCAAACATCAAACCTGTCCCACCCTCAGTATGACTCTCCCTAAAAGAAGCAGACCTGCACACAGGGGCATAGGAAAAAAATAAAAAAATTAAACTTAATCATGCATTACCCGCACTATGGAGCAGAATGTCTTTCCTAAGAAAGCTTTGACCCAAAATGTATATGGTATATACTTACATAATAAGTTGGCATATAGACATACAGACATGGGGCTGTAGGTCCACCTCTGCTTCCTGTCTTTGGAGTAGAGTTGAATTATCCTCCCCAGATTTTTTGGGCTCCTACACCCATGCCTGCACATAAGAACTGAATCCCCATGTTAAGTTTTCAATCCATTCCACAAATCTGACTTGCCCTATCAAATGAGATCAGATCTGTTGATCACAAAATGCATGGAATCCACATAAGGTTATCCTGAGGAGTAATAAAGCCACCCCTTTAGGTCGGTATGAGAATGGACAGATGAGATCAGCATGTTTCTATCACGTTTGGGATGAATAATCTTGTACATTCATTTTGTACTTGAAAAAGCACCAAAATGTGTTAAAAGAAAATAAATAATCTGATCACATAGAGCTGACCGTGCCCTCCCCAACATACATCAAATCTGCACAAAAGCATCTGGCCTGCTCCATCCTCAGTTAGACTTTCTCTAAGCACCAAAACCAGAACCTCCCCCCCAACCAGATCTGCACCCCTTTGAATAATGCAAGAGTCTAGTATTTCCTTGGTGCATAACAAAATCAATTTCTACACAAAAATAGAAAAGTAAATGATTTATTATATAAAAATTAAAATTCCTCCAATTGGCGCATTAAAAAAGTTGTGCAGTTGATCTCACTAATTGCATTTAAGTGGCTTAAACTTATTTTATCCACAGATATACAAACATATGGATATATAGAGATTAACTATACAAAACCATAATAGGTATGTGTATGAATAGGCAGAAAAGGGATAGGCCAAAGCATAAGAACCTCGTTGTGACCTCAAAGGGTACCTACTACCTGGAAGGTTGAACTAATTGCTTACCCCTAAGCTTGCTTGATCCCTATTCACTTATTAAGAAAAAAGATTGGAAAAGTGAACTAATGGTTTGGTTTGATTTATATATATTGAACACATCAACAAAAACAGTATCTGGCACCTGCAATGTTACTTTACTTAGATAATCACACTCATTAAATCCCCTAATTTAGGTTAATTACCTATATATTGTTTTCACTACATTAGATTAAGTATACACGCTCACTCCAAAATGTATATAGACGATCTCTACTAAGTTCCAAAGTTGCTGGGCAAGGTCCCCTAAATTATCTATCTGGGGTCAACAACAATCAAAACATATCAATCAGACTGACTTACTCATTATCCATACAACTTGTTTTGAAACCCTATAACAGAGAAACATGCATGTGCCACCCAGTCTGAAACATAAAAGCTGCTGCATGTGAGATTTGCCTACACACGCAAGGTACTGAAACTCTCTACGCACGTTTCATCGGCCACTGCCAGCTTCATCATGGGAGGAAAATCCCTATTCACCTATTCATATTTATGAACTAGCTTATGATATAGCCAATGCCAGAATACATCCTAAGCAAATACATATAGTGCCTTGCAAAAGTATTTACCCCCCCCCCCCCCCCCCCCCCACACACACACACACACCCCTTGGCATTTTTGGTGTTTGTTGCCTCACAACCTGGAATTAACATGAATTGTTTGAGGATTTGCATCATTTAATTTACAGAACATGCCCACAACTTTGAAGATGTTTTTATTTTTTTTCTCATTGTGAAGCAAACAGCGAATAGGACAAAATAACAGAAAAAAATCAATGTGCATAACTATTCACCCCCCTAAAATCAATACTTGGTAGAGCCACCTTTTGCAGCAATCACAACTCCAAGTCGCTTTGGATAAGTCTCTATGAGCTTGCCACATCTTACCACTGAGATTTTTGCCCATTCCTCCTTGCAAAACTGCTCCAGCTCCTTCAAGTTGGATGGTTTGTGCTATTGGATTGAGGTCTGGGCTTTGACTAGACCATTCCAACATATTTACATGTTTCCTCTTAAACCACTCAATGGTTGCTTTAGCATTGTGTTTGGAGTCATTGTCCTGCTGGAAGGTGAACCTCCATCCCAGCCTCAAATCACGCACAGAGTGGTACAGGTTATGCTCAAGAATATCCCTGTATTTAGCACCATCCATCTTTCCCTCAACTCTGACCAGTTTCCCAGTCTCTGAAAAACATCCCACAGCATGATGCTGCCACCACCATGTTTCACTGTGGGGATGGTGTTCTTTGGGTGATGTGATGTGTTGGGTTTGCACCAGACATAGCGTTTTCTTTGATGGCCGAAAAGTTCAATTTAAATCTCATCAGACCAGAGCACCTTCCTCCATACATTTTGGGAGTCTCCCACATGCCTTTTCGCAAACTCAAAATGTGCCATTTTGTTTTTGGCTGAAAGTAATGGCTTTCTTCTTGTCACTCTGCCATAACACCCAACTCTATGGAGAGTACGGCTTATTGTCGTCCTATGTACAGATACTCCAGTCTCTGCTGTGGAACTCTGCAGCTCCTCCAGGGTTACCTTAGGTCTCTGTGCTGCCTCTCTGGATAATGCCCTCCTTGCACGGTCCATGAGTTTTGAGAATTCTCAAAAAAGGTGTGCATATGTAATGATAGATCATGTGACACTTAGATTGCACACAGGTGGACATCATTTCACTAATTATGTGACTTCTGAAGGTAATTTTATGGGCTTCATAACAAAGGGGGTGAATACATATGCACATGCCAATTTTCGGTTTTCAATTTCTAAAAAATCGTTTTGTGTATATATTTTTCTCATTTCATCTCATTTGTAACACTGCAAATGACAATATAAAGACACCAATGCACTTTAAAACATGGGAAAAGCAACAGAAGGCATTACAGTTACATGCATAAAACTCCCAATTCTCAAATATTGCAAAAACTTTTTTTTTTTTTCTACATAGGTTGTAATGGTCATGCATATGCCAATATGAAAAAGTCATGCTGCAAAATGCTGGAAGCTATTAAAGACACACTACCTGATTAAATTGCAACACAAATACATGCAAATGGCTAACATATTAACCCTTTCACACTAACAGAGGCTCTAATGTGGACCCTAAAAATACAAAGATTAGCTTATATACATTTCACTCATCACATCTACATTGGGACAACAAATAGTGGACAAATTACACAGCCAGATCACACATATCAAGTACCAGGGGAACATTTCACATTTGGTTGTTCAGTCCCTCGGTTGTGTCTCTCTGTGACCCTATGGACTTCAGCACATCTTCTAATGTATCTGTCTGTGCATATCCACAAGGTTTGCATGCCAGTTCCTCTTCTAGTGGACTGTGATTTGTCTGAGCTCTCTGCTATGACGGGCCCACCTACAGTGGCCCTACATGGTATAGCTCACAGCTACATTTGGGTACACAAGTCCCTTCACCACCACCACCACTAAGCAATCCACAAGGGGACCAGGGGAACAAACACCACACTAATCTACTCTGACCCATCAGGAAGGGCCACAAAAACACATGGAGGCTGTGCAGAGGCACGTGGAGCAACAGCCAACCCACCTCCATCTCCGCTACAGCCATTCTGGAAAGTCCCATGCCATTGCTGGTGGCCATGTGCCAAGATGTATACCCAATCCCATGATGCTACAGAGGGCTTGGACTTCCCTGCCAACAGTGCATGGGGTTCCTGTCCTACCTGTTTTACCCTGCCGGGGTCAGGCCCCTGTCCCTCTGCTCCTACACTTTGTGTGTCTACATCTTGGGGCAGGTGCCTCCCCCCCTCCTGCTCTCCTCCACCTGTACCTCCCCTCCCTGACCTACGGCCTCCTCTCCCTCTCTCCATACCTCTATCTCTCCTCCTCTCCTCAATCTTCTCCTCTGGTGTTTCCCTCTCTCTCTCCTTACTCTCCTTCTCTCCTCACTCTCCTCCTCTCCTCACTCTCTTCCTGTCCTCACTCTCCTCCTCACTCTTTATCACTCTCTCTAACACTCTCTATCTTTCTAACACTATCTATCTCTCTCTTTCGCACGCTCACTCGCTCTTTCTAACACTCTCTATCTGTCTCTCTGGTACTCTCACTCACTCTCACTAATGCTCTCTCTCTCTGGCACTCTCACTCACTCTCTCTAACACTATCTATCTCTCTCTCTGGCACTCTCACTTGCTCTCTCTAACACTCTCTATCTGTCTCTCTGGTACTCTCACTCACTCTCACTAAAGCTCTCTCTCTCTGGCACTCTCACTTACTCTCTCTAACACTATCAATCTCTCTCTCTCTGGCACTCTCACTTGCTCTCTCTAACACTCTCTATCTGTCTCTCTGGTACTCTCACTCACTCTCTCGAATGCTCTCTCTATCTCTGGCACTCTCACTCGCTCTCTCTAACACTCTCACTCACTCTCTCTAACACTCTCTATCTGTCTCTCTGGTACCCTCACTCACTCTCTCTAATGCTCTCTTTCTCTGGCACTCTCACTCGCCCTCTCTATCTCTCTCTCTAACACTCTCTATCTCTCTCTAACGCTCTCTATCTCGCTCTCTCTAACATCTCTATCTATCTAACACTATCTGTCTCTCTGGTACTCTCACTCACTCTCTCTAATGCTCTTTCTCTCTCTGGCACTCTCACTCGCACTCTCTAACACTCTCTATCTCTCTCTCTAACACTCTCTCTCAGTCGCTGTCTATCTCTATCTCTCTAACATCTCTATCTATCTAACACTATCTGTCTCTCTGGTACTCTCACTCACTCTCTCTAATGCTCTTTCTCTCTCTGGCACTCTCACTCGCACTCTCTAACACTCTCTATCTCTCTCTCTAACACTCTCTCTCAGTCGCTGTCTATCTCTATCTCTCTAACACTCTCTATCTCTAACACTCTCTATCTCTCTCAGTCTCTGTCTATCTCTCTCTATATATCTCTCTCTCAAAAACCCACCAACGCCGAGACCTCTGTGTTGACTTTCTCTGCTACAGCACTGTCAAAGAATTAAGATTTTCGCAGTATTTTAAACTGGGGCCCGCGGCATTGATTGGCGTCCTCCGCTTCCTATTGGTTATTTGACCTGTGACAGGATCGCAACTTACGGCCTTGGCTGATTTTGGCTCGATTCATCGGATCGGATTGAAGCATTAGAGGTGAAAACAGGCTTTACGGGCTTGAGGCTTCGACCCGTAACTCGTGCCCATGCTCAATTGAATAGCATCGTAATCGGGGACGAATGGGAGCCCCCAACACACCCGCAGACATTTGGCCGTCTGCGATCGAGTTGCGGGCTTGCAATTGATTGTGGCTCATGGTTTTTCTTCTATAAACATGTCTTGCAACTGATCTTGTACTCTCAATAAAAATGTTTTGACAAAAAGCACAGAGGCTGCTATTTGAATACTAAAAGTTAATTATTTTGCAGTTGAGTGGAGTCATCTAACTTAATGTTTCTGAATGTGACACTCAGAAGCCGTTCTTTCAATTACTGACTGTGATGTTACATTGAATAAAAACCCAGTGATGCTAATGCACTGTTAATGGCATGTGTCTGATAGTGATATATACTTTATTCAGAAAATGTCTTCAGACATTAACTAGGAACAGATTGGTTAGATACATTTCTTTGACGTTGTTAACCAGCTCACCAGAAATCCAAGGAGAGAACAAGGTAAGCCGTATTGGCAGACTGTGCCATTAATGTGACTTATTTTTAAAAAGAAGAAATAAAGCACAACAAAGACATTAATATTAATGTCTCGTGGCTCTATATCTTAATTTTTGAGATATTTAGAAATAGGTAACGACATCTGGCCGTCATATTGTGTTTTGTATAATAATGTCTTTTAAAGCAAATAAAAAAAATATTAATGTCTCATGATCTTAAACATTAAACATGCACATACAGTTCTTTAGATGATACTAAACACAATCTGACGACCACCATATATGTTACCATTATTGTGATGAAATAGCTCAATACAGTGATCATTTGGATCAAAAATCTTATTTCACCAGGGCAAAAGCAAAGCTAAATTCATATCCTATTTGCGGATGTCCAGATCACTCACAACTATTGATTTAAGTTACAATTTTGATACAACATATAATCCGGCATAGGCTAAATCTAAAGGGCAAAGTTACTAACTTTAAATTGTTAGTAAATGAAAAGCCCTCATTAAGTCCTTGAGATGATTGGGAATGTAATTGATAGATACACTTACTTTCTCTTTTAAGAAGCAATTTGTCTATGTTACCTTTTCTTGGTCCAAACTGAATACCATTTATCACACAAAAAGATAGATGGTTGGTATTTTTATGATGGTATGTTGTTAAATGCCATGCTCTAGGTGTATCAAAATCCTTTTCTACGCTATACAGAAGTTCTCAAGTTTGATGTCTAATCTGCTTTTACATTTTCCCAACTTAAATCTTTTTTATGTGAGCAAATGGCTATGTAAATGACACAATTAAAGCACCTCCTGATGGGAAACTCCTTACCTATGACTGGGTGTATGTATGGTTTTCTAGGGGACACATACTTGCACAATGCCCACAATGGTAGCATCCCACAGTTGATCTCAGCCACATTGTACTGTTCTTTGGAGATGTTGATAACATTTTGAAGGTCTTTGGTAACTGGTCTAGCTGTCTAGTCACTGTCTGGCACATTAACATTTTTAGCAAATCACAGTGTTCCTAAATATCGAATGATGAATAGTGATTGTCATCCCATGATGATTCTGGCAGTGGCCAACGAAACGCGAGTCGGGGGTTTCAGTCCCTTACATGTGGTGGCAGTTCTCACATGCAGTGGCTTTTATGTTCCAGACTAAACAGCATATACATGTTCCTCTCCTGTAGGGTTTAAAAAAAGTTATATGGATAACGAGTGTTGGTTGTTATTGACTGATATGTTCTGATTGTTGTGCCCAGCAACTCTGTCTGGAGGTTAGTAGAGTTTGTCTGTATACTAAGCAAACATTTTGGAGTAAGAGTGAATACTTAATATGTAATTAACCTGAATTTGGGGGTTTTAATGAGTGTAATGAGTGTGCCAGATACCGTTTTTGTTGATATTTTCATTACATATAAATCAAATCACTATTTTCCCCTCTTTTCTCTTAATAAATTAATAGGAATCAAGCAAGCTTTGGGGAACACAACTAGTGTGACCGTCCAGGTTGGATGTACTCTTTGAGGTCACAGTGAGTTTCTTATGTTTTGACCTCTCTTTTTTCTGCCTATTCATTCACATACCTGGTTTTGTTTAGTTACTCTCTATATATCCATATGTTTGAATATCTGTGGATATAATAAGTTTGAGCCTCTTAAATACAGTAAGTGAGATCAACTGCACTACCTTTTTAAGGTGTCAAGATTATCCTTCATTGACCCTTACACATAGAACTTGCATAATCTATGTGTAAGGGTCATTCTGAGGGAAAGGATAAACCCTGCCTGAGATTATGACTGCAACTCCTGCTTTCTGGGGTATCCCGAGAGCTCTGGCTAATTGTTATCCTGGTTCTGGTCCATATATTTCTGCTCACAGGTATACCAACAGACAACACAATTCTACTGGGTAAGATTGATCTAGAATTATTCTAAGCTCAACCAAGCAGTAGATCATGACAGCTATCCCACCGCTGCCACCAGCTGTGACAACCTACTATTTCTGTTGGGCTTGAAAGAACATACCCTGTAGGACCATCTGGTTTGTTGTATATCTCTGATCGCAGGAACAGAACCAACACAGCTTACATCCACCAAACCCCACAGTAGATCACACAAACCAGTAATACCACCCAGTAAATGTTACCAACTGTAACAAGGACCAGTGCAGGTTCAGCAGTAATAATCCCATTAGTAAGGATTATTATTCCCTCAGAATGAAACATACACATAAACTAAGTAGTTCAAACTGACAACTAGTTTATTGATGGTGGTACAACAGATTTATGCATAACACAGTTTTCTTCATCATGTTCAATCACCAACACAGTCCCACTAATCCCCACCTGCCCCCACTCTGACCATGTGCGGAGGCCTGTCCATCAAGTGAAGTCATCCCATTGATCCTGGAGCCTAACTGAACACCCGAGTTAATTGGCCTCTGATCCAGGCTTTCCAGGGGGTATCCAATAAGATCTAGAGTGGAGGCAATCTGTCTGCTTGTGTATGTGACCCTCCTCCAGTACTTTTAGATGCATGCCCCTTATGTTATTTAGAACAATAATGGTTAACACCAGCTTACTTTCCCATTCACACCTGAGTGTCTAGTGTCCCCTGGTGATGGCCAGCTCTCCCCCCAATGTACTAGATCCCCTACAACAAAGTGCCTCATAACTGGTGACCTTTCTTCCCCAGGGACCCTTGTAATACACTGTATTCAACTTCCAAGGGCAAAATGCAGAATTTCAATACCAAACATGACTGGTTACCACTGTGACATCAATAAATTCATACAAAAATACAATGATTCTGATTAAGCCCATATTGTGGCCCTCTTCATGAACAACATGGCTTACCGACACAACTTGGCACACAATAATAATGTAGCTGTCAAAGTTCAAGTGTCCAGGCTGGGAAGACAAAGAGAAGGAAGAAATAATATCAATAATCCATAGTAAACCAAGGCCCCCATTAGTCCAACAGACCCTCGACGTATTTCCCTCCAACCCCCCTTCCTGGGATTACAAAACTGGACTAATAGTATTTGTTGTAAATTTTCAATTGTTTAAAAGGTTAATATGTTGTCATGGGCTCAAACAATATGTATAATGTGTATGGTGTAATTTGGGGTATTTTCAGTGTATTTAGGCGGTATGTGTCTAGGCGGTAATACTGGGTTTTATTATGGTTTTCAGCTCTGAGAGTTTCATGACAGTTTGAAGCAGATTTTTTCAAATGTTTACAAAATATACTGAGTCTTGAGTTAGAACAGAGTAAGGAGCCAGGCAGGAAAACATCTTATGGTGTCAACCAAGTGCAGAGAGCTGGTCCTTGTGTCCCAGATGCTGAAGCTGCTCCTTGTCTTCCTGTTTCCTCCATGAAGCTGAGGTCTGGGTGCTGTGACTTCTGGATGGTGAGTCAGTTGGTAACATTAGCTGCAAACCTCTAATAGCCAAACCACTGCTTCTGTTAAAAGCATGAAAATATTGTTAGCAAACTCTGCTATTGTGTGCTAGTGATCACCCCCTGTTCACACCCGATCCCCAATATACATAACCATGAGGGTTTATTGAGATGCCACTCTGTGCCACAGGGTCATTAAAGGACCCCCATGGCACCTAAATGGCACCTATAGGAGTTAACTCCTATAGAAATGATAGAAATGTGATATATATATATATATATATATATATATATATATATATAAAAAAGTGAGTACAGCCTTTACATATTTGTACATATCTTATTATATCTTTTCATGTGACAACATTGAAGAAATGACACTCTGGAACAATGTAAAGTAGTAAGTGTACAGCCTGTATAACAGTGTAAATTTGCTGTCCCCTCAAAATAACTGAACACACAGCCATTAATGTCTAAGTCGTTGGCAACAAAATTGAGTACACCCCTAACTGGAAATGTCCAAATTTGGCCCAAAGTGTCAATATTTTGTGTACCCCACCATTATTTTCCAGCACTGCCTTAACCCTCATGGGCATGGAGTCCACCAGAGCTTCACAGGTTGCCACTGGAGTCCTCTTCCACTCCTCCATGACGACATCACGGAGCTGGTGGATGTTAGAGACCTTGCACTCCCCCACCTTCCATTTGAGGATGCCCCACAGATGTTCAATACGATTTAGGTCTGGAGACATGTTTGGCCAGTCCATCACCTTTACCTTCAGCTTCTTTAGCAAGGCAGTGGTCATCTTGGAGGTGTGTTTGGGGTCGTTATCATGTTGGGATACGCTAGCATGACTTTTGGGCTAAGGAGATGTGTGCGCCGTCATGTGTGCGCCAAATAATGCCTGATAAATGCGGGCCACCCACACCAGCGCGGCAGTACAGCACTCTGCACTCACCCTCTCCTCCCCCACTACTCCCCCTCCTTCTCCAGCCAATAATCACCCTCTCCCCAAGTACTAAGCCTCCCCCCCCACTATTCACCCTCTCTTCCCCCAGTATTCACCGTCCTTAGTACTCACCCTGTCTTTCCCAGTACTCACCCTCTCCCCAGCTTCAAGTATTCACCCTCCCCGGTACTCACCCTCTTTCCTTAGCTCTGTCCCTCCAGTAATCCCCCTCTTTCCCTAGCTCTGTCCCTCCAGTACTCACCCTCTTTCCCTAGCTCTGTCCCTCCAGTACTCACCCTCTTTCCCTAGCTCTGTCCCTCCAGTAATCCCCCTCTTTCCCTAGCTCTGTCCCTCCAGTACTCACCCTCTTTCCCTAGCTCTGTCCCTCCAGTAATCCCCCTCTTTCCCTAGCTCTGTCCCTCCAGTACTCACCCTCTCTCCCTAGCTCTCGCTCCCCACTACTCACTCTATCTCTCCCCCTAGTACCCACCCTCTAACCCCAGGTCTCTCTTCCCCTGTACGCGCTGGTGTGTGTGCGCGTATTTGTCAGTGCGCACATGATGTCATGCACGTCTCGTGCCCCGAAGTGTCGGGGTGCAGTTGGAATACAGCCCTGCCGCCCAGTCTCTGAAGGGAGGGGATCACGCTCTGCTTCCGTATGTCACGGTACATGTTGGCAGTCATGGTTCCCTCAATGATCTGTAGCTCCCCAGAACCAGCAGATAAGAATTTGAGGATTTGATCTCACTATTTTGTTTTCACTATTTTGAAAACTCACACCTTGGTGAATACAGCCCAAAATCTATGTTCACTCATATTCACAGATGTCCGTTTCTCAATATCTTACACTGCATTTAACTTGATAATGGCATTTGTAGTCTGGAGCCTTGCACATTAGCTTATTATAATATTTTTAATTAGTTTTATTGGTTTATCTATGTTATAACATTTTAATTAGAAGTACATTTTTGTATTCTTGGTCCTTGATTGGCAGGAACAGATCTATTTGTGTTCTAATAAGGTTACACGATTTTGCTGTGTTTGTTTTTATAACACATAAATGAGCAAACGTTTGATAATTGCTATTTACAATTTTCTCTTTTGCAATTAAGTGCACTGACTATGCATTAATTAAAATCTTGAAGGGCTTAAAAACATCAGGTCTTGTACTATCTATTTTGACCACTAGGTGCCAGCATTGCATCAGATACCTAAAGAGATGGGCCATTGTATGGCTGGTCCTATATCATCTGAAGGGTCAGGCTGGACATTGCCCTGTTTTACAGACATTTCCTGGAAATATGATGTCATATAATCTAGGTTTGATTAGATTTCATAAAAAATGTAATTGTGGGTATCGGTGATGGGAAGGTTTGAGTCACAGTTTTACAATGACTGGAATAAAGGGCAGCCTTTACTTTTTGGATGAGTCACAAGAAGAGGTTTGTGTTATACGTATCTTTATCCCCTGGAGGGCAGTATCATTAATTAAATGACCATTCATATAATAGAGGCAATTTCATTCATTCATTACTTGAGGTCAATGGGCCTCATTCAAATGCGATTCGGCCAATTGAATAGGGCTCTATATAAGCACATAGCATATTTTTTTACAGAAGTTTTTAATTAGTCAACTTCTATCCAAAAGCAAGGTCTTCACTAACTAAAAACGTCTGTAAAAAAAAATGATATGTCCTTATATAGAGCCCTATTCAATTGGCCAAATCACATTTGAATGAGTCCCAATATCTTTCACTGGGGGAGTTTCACTAGCTAGGGAGCAGTCTCTTTCCTTTGGGTAACAGTCTTATTCAAGTCTTAGTAGAAAGAAGGGGCCTGTTTCCTTGGTATGAAGCCTCTTTTTAGTAGAGCAGTCTATTTACTTAGGGAGCGGTCTCTTTATTTCAGAAGTAGTCTCTAACTTTGTGAAGGAGTCTCATTTACTATGGAACAGTCTATTTTCTCAGAAAACAAGTCTCCAGAACCATCAGCATCTTTCCTTCAAGCGTCTTTATTTTTGTCACTCTTTGGTTAGTAGTGTAATTCAGTAGGAAATAGTCTTTCCTGGCAAGCGGTCTCAATAACTAAAGATGATTGATTTACTATACGCGTCTCATTCCCTACTCTCTCTTTTTGTGGAGCATTCTCTTCTCTTTGTATGTGTAGCCGTCTACTTGTGGGGTACAGTGTTTTCATTAGAGAGAATCCACTATAGAGTGGTATCATTTCTTGGGGCCTCATTCAATTGCGATTTGGCCAATTGAATAGGGCTCTATATAAGCACAGAGCATATTTTTTACAGAAGTTTTTAGTTAGTGAAGACCTTGCTTTTGGATAGAAGTTTACAAACTAAAAACTTCTGTAAAAAAAATATGCTCTGTGCTTATATAGAGCCCTATTCAATTGGCCGAATCGCAATTGAATGAGGCCCTTAGAGAGCAGTCTCATGCATAGTCATCTGTTTCAGACCTCATTATATTACTTTATAACATCAGTGATTTAGGCTATATACAAAGAAAATGGGACATGTTAAAAATGTGAGTGTAATGTCATTGTCCTGCACCACATTTATTCATAAGGTCAGGGGTGTGTTTTTTTACATAAGCCCTCGAGCCCCAGGCCTAGGGCCCCACATTTGCAGAGGGCACCAGGCTGCCTGAAGATAAAGTGCAGTACATTGAAATATGTTTATATACGCACACAAATCTGTATATGCAGCAATACTTCTGTTTGTATGTGTACTTGACATTTTCTGGCATATCATATATATATATATATATATATATATATATATACACACAAACACATATAAAGGTATAATGTGAGATATACAAAGATATAGGGAAGAGCTGCAAATAGGGCCGGGGGGGCACTACTCTGAATGACCTAGGGCAGCATAAAACTTAAATATGTAAAAAAAAAACGTCTATATACCGTACCAGGCTTTCCATTAGGCAGAGTAAGCTGCTGCCAAGAGTGGCCAATCTGGATGGGATACCTTGTAACAACACTTACAAATTCCTCAAAATACTTGAGAAAGTTTGCTACATAGTAACCATCCACTGTCCAATCACAAACTGCTGAAGGAGTGAAACCCTCACAACCTATTATAGAGTTACAAATTGTGTCTTTATATCTTCAGACCAAACAAATAGCACACACACACACATATATATATTGTGATCGTTTGCTCCTCGGAAGTGATGACAAGCAAGTGGAGTGTGAGTTCTTGTCAGAAGTGAAGGAGTTAACACTTCTGAAGAACTCCTAATTGGAGCAACTCCCCTTTAAAAGACTGGAAAGCAGGCATGGAAAAGGTGGAGGAGGGGCTGACTAGGCCCTAGGCAGCTGTGGTGCTGAGAGGAACAAGCACAGAGTGGAAGGTGATCTGGTGTGGATATACAGTGAAGTTGTGAACTACCCTGTAAAGGATCGCCAAGTGACTGTTACTGGGAGAACGGGGACTACAGCAAATTGTATGAGCTGGAAGATTGACTTCAGACTCAGGAGGAGAAGTCACCAGGAAGCCAAGTAAGTGAAGGGAATAAGTGAGGATTCCCAGGCAGAGTTTTGCCTTAAAGGCCTAGGCACGGTTGTTGCTGAAATATTATGCCCCAGGGAAGAAGTGAAGTTAAAGAGAAGTGAATACAAGTGAGTTTGTATGCAAGGGTCCCTGGGGTGAAGCATACGGGAGAGATGGGCGGGCCCTATGCTTCACCCGCAACCGTGTCCCAGAGAGGAGCGCTGTGTCCCAGAGAGGAGCGCCGTGTCCCAGAGAAGAGCGCCGTGTCCCAGAGAGGAGCGCTGTGTCCCAGAGAGGAGCGCTGTGTCCCAGAGAGGAGCGCTGTGTCCCAGAGAGGAGCGCTGTGTCCGAGAGAGGAGCGCTGTGTCCGAGAGAGGAGCGCTGAGTCCGAGAGAGGAGCGCTGAGTCCGAGAGAGGAGCGCTGTGTCCGAGAGAGGAGCGCTGTGTCCGAGAGAGGAGCGCTGTGTCCGAGAGAGGAGCGCTGTGTCCGAGAGAGGAGCGCTGTGTCCCAGAGAGGAGAGCTGTGTCCCACAGAGCGAGGAGCTAGAGAGGAGAGCTGTGTCCCACAGAGCGGAGCTGTGACCCAGAGTGGAGCGGGGTCCCAGAGGTTGCTGAAGAGGGCGACCTAATCTCGCTGGGACCCTCACCTGTAAAGAGACTGTTTATTTCCTGGCCACAAGGTGGCACTACCCCAGTAAAGAGACTGTTTACTTCCTTAACACAAGGTGGCACTACTCCCAAGTTTAAAGGACTGTATATACCTGGCCACAAGGTGGCATTCTCCCACCTCACGGATACATAATTGTTTGTTTTCCGTTAATTTAAGCAGAGCTACTGCTACAGCCGTTATTTTATTTTCTGTAAATAAACCAATTTGCTGCACTTCCAAGCCGTATCAGCCCTCATTTCAAGAAACCACCGCTATACGCGGCCATCCTGATCACACTGGTGTCATTTGTGGGATTGAAAAATGTCTGTGTTGAAGAAGACAGCCCACCGTGCAGCATAAATATGGAAGAGGCCTTTAAAGCTTTTATAGAAGCCCAGCGGGGGTTGAACAAACAGCAAGCCGAGTTGAACAGAGTGCTGGCTGCTAAGCTTGGTCAGAGCCAGTCAGAAAAGAGAGAAATGATTGCAGAGCATAGCATCCAGGCCGCAAAAGAGGAAGATAAAGGTTTTGGAGAGGTTACTGCAAGATTTAGAGAGGCCACAGAGAAATGGCAGAGACAAATGGAAGTCGACAGGGTCCAAATGAGAGAGTCTTTAGAAGCACAGAAAGTGCAGCTGCAGCGATTGAGATCTACAGAGAACATTGTGGGTTCAAAATCAAGCAGGGTTATGAACCCTAATCGCTTTCTAAAGAAAATGACAGCTCAAGATGATGTAGAAACCTACCTCCTGAATTTTGAGAAGATTGCTACCAGGGAAGGTTGGCCTAAACAGCATTGGGCCACAGTTCTGGGTCCCTATCTGTGTGGAGAAGCACAGGAAGCGTATGGGTTTTTGCCTGAAGAAATGGCAACCAATTATTGCACCCTGAAAGAGGAGATCCTTGATCGTATAGGAGTAAAGAAAGTACAGAGAGCGCACCCCTGGAATTTTTTTGCCAGACAAGCGTATCGCTACCCAAGAGACATACTTGTCGGGCCAAGTATAAGATACAGTTTCCCTGTTAAGGGAAGGCCAACCAAACCTCACCTAGTAGTAAACAAGGAGAAACCGAGAGTGGAAAAAGCCACCAGTTGCAGTGCCATGAGTGAGACGGCAGGAGCCGCGAGTGAGGCCGCAGAAGGCACCCCAGAGTCCGCAGAGGGCGCCGCAGAAGGCTCCCCAGTGCCCGCAGAGTCGGAGAGAGTGCCCGCAGAGTCGGAGAGAGTGCCCGCAGAGTCGGAGAGAGTGCCCGCAGAGTCGGAGAGAGTGCCCGCAGAGTCGGAGAGAGTGCCCGCAGAGTCGGCCGATCCAGCCAAAGAGATTGCTGAGAGCCCCAAAGAGGTCGCTGAGAGCCCCAAAGAGGTCGCTGAGAGCCCCAAAGAGGTCGCTGAGAGCCCCAAAAAGCCTGCTGGTGCAGATAGAATGGCCTTAGAGGAGGAGAAACAGCGTTTTGTAAGGCTCCAAAGACAAGCCCACGGTAAAATGAGGCCCGAGTATATCCCTGAATGGCGGAGGAAGCCGACATTCGAGGACTACCCAGTGTCCTACAGGAATGAGAAATTGATGCCTATTTGGGAGCGGAGGATATGTCCCCCAAAGCCTAAGCTGAACGAATCAGTGGTGTGGGAGCGGCCACACAGTGATAAAGAGGAGAACATCTCTCAATTTCGACAGAAGCCCCGACGAATACCACTGTTGACCTTAGACAGTGGGGAAAGTAACAAAGAGGCGTCTAATGGAGACCAGCTAGAAAGTGTTGCTAGGCCAGTGTCCGATGTGAACACCTTAGAAAAGACTGTTCCTGTATCAAAACTGGAGCACACGCCACTTAAGGAAGCTGGACAAGCTACACCTGTGCCAGAGGAAAGCGACAAGGCAAAGAGGGTGGAAGAACAACAGAAGCCTGTTGATCACATCCTTCAAGCAGTGGCAGAAAGTACAAAGCTGTCTGTAGAAGCAGAAACTGTACATCATGTAGTAGACATTATGGAAACGAATACTGTGGGCTTTGAAATTATTGGCACAATTGAAAATGTGCCACCACTTGACGAAAAACTCCCTGAAATCATCCCTGCTGATGGTAAAGAAGAAGAATTTGCATATCTGATGGAGGAGGCAGCAAAGGAACTGCCTGCAGAAAGCATTCATGCTTTCTTCAAGCATCGGCCAAGGCCACCTTGCGAAGGGTATGACTTGCAGCTTATTAAATCAACAAAGTATCAGCCATGCAGTTTGGAACGCAAGTTGGTCATGAGTGATAAAAAAGAAGTCAAAACAAGAGACTCTGCTCCAGCAGAAAAATCTAAAGGGAATGCAAATAATTCCACCCAAGCATCACAGGCTTGTACGGGCGAGGTATTAGAAGGAACTAAAGTTGGAGGAAGTGAGTCTGCCAAGAGTTCTGATGAGCCACCCAGGGCTTGGCACACAGTGGATTCGGAGGACCAGGTGGATAAGCCAGAGTCCATTCCGAGGCCTGTAAGTGAAGATGTAGATCCTACTTGTGAAATCCAGCAGGAAATCCCTGTGCTCCTACTGGATTCTCAGACTGTTGAGGAGACCTCTAAATACCCGGTACCAAAACAACATAAAGCAAAGCTTTCCAAGCTGGAAAAGCCCTGTTGGTGCCCCGATGATGGCTCATTTGTTAAGTTGGATGAACATAAGCAAAATAAAGAACTAGAAGTTTGGAAAGAGCGTTTTCTGAAGCACTCCCTGCATAAAGCCAAGCCTGTGTTTGAGAGGAAAGTTAACCTAAATATGGTCCGCAAAGGGACAACGGCAGATGGAAAGGAGGAGCTAAAGGCAGATGTGGTATCTGTCATTGTGTCTGCTGAAACAACTGATGAGATAATTCAGAGAAAGCCAGTTGAAAAGCTCCCAATTCTTAAAGCAAAGCTGCAGGAAGCAATAAAACAGCATCATACTGAAGAGCGGCAGAAGCGCCAGGCTTTGTTTAAGTTGGACAAGGAAGGTGGTAGTGAAGTTGAGGATGACGAGGGAAACATTGAGACTGTAGTAGATCTCCTGGGAGTGGAAGTTAGTGAAGAGATTGGAAATGAGTACGGGCTCGAAGAGAGTGCAACGGATATTGTTATATCTGTACCCAGACATGTGACTACAGAGTCCATCGCAAGGCTGTTCGAGGACAGCGCTACAAAGTTGAGAGATTCACTCCTTCCTGATAAAGGCGACACACATGAAGGAGGCCAACAGACCAGTAAGGAAATGAGAAGATGGATTTACAGGCGGCCACGATCGCAGCCTGCTACCTCGATGCGGACGGCCCAGTACGAGGAGTTCTTGAGTGGTGAGCGACCCTACCGGATGTCCGGCCTCTCGGCATGTCGCCCAACACCATGTTGTTGAGCTGAGGGGGGGGGGGGGGGGGGGGGGGTGATCGTTTGCTCCTCGGAAGTGATGACAAGCAAGTGGAGTGTGAGTTCTTGTCAGAAGTGAAGGAGTTAACACTTCTGAAGAACTCCTAATTGGAGCAACTCCCCTTTAAAAGACTGGAAAGCAGGCATGGAAAAGGTGGAGGAGGGGCTGACTAGGCCCTAGGCAGCTGTGCTGCTGAGAGGAACAAGCACAGAGTGGAAGGTGATCTGGTGTGGATATACAGTGAAGTTGTGAACTACCCTGTAAAGGATCGCCAAGTGACTGTTACTGGGAGAACGGGGACTACAGCAAGTTGTATGAGCTGGAAGATTGACTTCAGACTCAGGAGGAGAAGTCACCAGGAAGCCAAGTAAGTGAAGGGAATAAGTGAGGATTCCCAGGCAGAGTTTTGCCTTAAAGGCCTAGGCACGGTTGTTGCTGAAATATTATGCCCCAGGGAAGAAGTGAAGTTAAAGAGAAGTGAATACAAGTGAGTTTGTATGCAAGGGTCCCTGGGGTGAAGCATACGGGAGAGACGGGCGGGCCCTATGCTTCACCCGCAACCGTGTCCCAGAGAGGAGCGCTGTGTCCCAGAGAGGAGCGCTGTGTCCCAGAGAAGAGCGCCGTGTCCCAGAGAGGAGCGCCGTGTCCCAGAGAGGAGCGCCGTGTCCCAGAGAGGAGCGCCGTGTCCCAGAGAGGAGCGCCGTGTCCGAGAGAGGAGCGCCGTGTCCGAGAGAGGAGCGCCGTGTCCGAGAGAGGAGCGCCGTGTCCGAGAGAGGAGCGCCGTGTCCGAGAGAGGAGCGCTGTGTTCCGAGAGGAGAGCTGTGTCCCACAGAGCGAGGAGCTAGAGAAGAGAGCTGTGTCCCACAGAGCGGAGCTGTGACCCAGAGTGGAGCGGGGTCCCAGAGGTTGCTGAAGAGGGCGACCTAATCTCGCTGGGACCCTCACCTGTAAAGAGACTGTTTATTTCCTGACCACAAGGTGGCACTACGCCAGTAAAGAGACTGTTTACTTCCTGACCACAAGGTGGCACTACTCCCAAGTTTAAAGGACTGTATATACCTGGCCACAAGGTGGCATTCTCCCACCTCACGGAGACATAATTGTTTGTTTTCCGTTAATTTAAGCAGAGCTACTGCTACAGCCGTTATTTTCTTTTCTGTAAATAAACCAATTTGCTGCACTTTTAAGCCGTATCAGCCCTCATTTCAAGAAACCACCGCTATACGCGGCCATCCTGATCACAATATATATATATATATATATATATATATATATATATATATATATATATATATATATATATATATGTATATGTAAATTAAAACCAAATGCTTTAATATAACTTTAACTAAAAGCAACAAGAAAAACTGTGAGAAATTTAATAAAATAATATAATGAAGTGGAAAGGGATGGGGACCCGAGAATTACCAATTAAATTCTAACTGAATTTAGCAGCAATGCGGCACATTACTATGTCCTTGAGGAATTATCCAATTATGAATTAAATTAATTCATCAGTTACAACCTCTCAATGCATGCACACAGTGTATCACACTCCAATGTAAGTTAATTGTCAGCTTGCTTCAGACACTAGTTACTGCATACATTCATACCTTAACCCAGTGGTTCCCAAACTATTCCTCAAGGCTCCCCAGACAGGTCAGGTTTTTGATTTAACAGTGTGTGAACACAGGTGAGGCAATTAGTATTCAACAATAGCCTCTCATTTTCTCACCTGTGTTCACACTGTTAGATAAAAAATCTGTCTTATCTGGGGAGCCTTGAGGAATAGTTTGGGAACCACTGCCTTAACCAATGATCTAATTCTAACACTTCATTGCCTTTCTATCTCTTGTATATAAACCACAACTGATGCTCTTTACTGTAAATAACCCTTATGGGATAGTTGTTTGACCGGCTCCCATATCACTTGTTCCATCTAATATATATACTTCTAAAGGCTTTCTGCAAGTGAATCCTGCATATGACAGCTGCCAGGCTCCTGTGCCGCTGACATCAGTCCCCTCCATAACCCAACACGCGTTTTATCACGACTAATCGGCTTTTTCAATTGGCGAAAGCAGGTCACCTATCCTGTTGCCTCATGAGGCATCACTTTTCATGTCATCTTTTGTTAATTTAATTTTAACTCTATAGCCTCCTACCTTAACAGGCTTTTCATCTGAGGAGTATGTTTACCACATTTACTTCAATGCATTATAACACATACAGTTGTGCTCAAAAGTTTGCATACCCTGGCAGAAATTGAGAAATGTTTGCATTTATTTTGAAAATATGACAAATCATGCAATTTTATTAGAGGATAGTGATCATATGAAGCCATTTATTATCACATAGTTGTTTGGCTCCATTTAAAATCATAATAATAACAGAAATCACCCAAATGGCCTCAATCAAAAGATTGTTCGGCCTTGTTACAGACACACAAGGTGACACATACGGGGTAAAATGACAATTATAGGTTAATTTAAAACACTTGTGGCTTTTTAAATTAGTGTCTGTGTATAAATAGTCAATGCGTTTGTAATCTCTCACTGAGCAAGCTAGATCCTGAGCCATGGGGAGCAGAAAAGAACTGTCAAAAGACCTGTGTAACAAGGTAATGGAACTTCATAAAGATGGAAAAGGATATAAAAAGATATCCAGAGACTTGAAAATGCGAGTCAGTACTGTTCAATCACTTATTAAGAAGTGGAAAATTCTGGGATCTCTTGATACTAAGCCAAGGTCATGTAGACCATGAAAGATTTCAGCCACAACTGTCAGAAGAATTTTTGGAATACAAAGAAAAACCCACAGGTAACCTCAGGAGAAATACAGGCTGCTCTGGAAAAAGACATTATGGTTGTTTCAAGGATCACAATACGACAATACTTGAACAAAAATTAGCTGCATGGTCGAGATGCCAGAAAAAAAGCTTTTACTGCGCCAATGCCACACAAAAAAGCCAGATTATAATATGCCCGACAACACCTTTACAGCTTCTGGTACACTACAATTTGGAGTGACGACACCAAAATAGAGCTTTATGGTCACAATCATAAGCGCTATGTCTGGAGAGGGGTCAACAAGTCCTATAGGCCTATATAGGCTCACTGATGTTTTGGGTGGGGTGTGAAAATTGATGGCAAGATGAATGCATCGTGTTATGAGAAAATACTGGCAGATAAGGCTGCGCAGGCGGCGCTCTTGGACTTTCCAGCATGACAATGACCCCAAGCACAAGGCCAAGCTGACCCTCCAGTGGTTAGATAAGAGCCACTCTGGGGACATCTCAAACGTGCGGTTCATGCAAGACGACCAAAGACTTTTGACCTGGAGGCGTTTTGCCAAGACGAATGGGCAACTATACCAAGAATTAGGGGCCTCATAGACAACTATTACAAAAGACTGCACGCTGTCATTGATGCTAAAGGGGGCAATACACAGTATTAAGAACTAAGGGTATGCAAACTTTTGATCAGGGTAATTTCATTTTTTTATTTGTTGCCATGTTTTGTTTTATGATTGTGCCATTCTGTTATAACCTACAGTTGGATATGAAGCCCAGAAGAAATAAAAGAAATGTTTATTGCCTGCTCACTCATGTTTTGTTTAAAAATGGTACATATATTATCAATTATGCAAACTTTTGAGCACAGCTTTATCACCTTAATGAACAACAGTTTTATTATACAATATGATTCCTATCATGTACTTGTTGATAGAAAGGATATAAATATATACTCCATATAAGGGGGAAATTTAAACTCACATATATTTATATATTACACATAGGCCCTCATTCAATTGCGATTTGGCCAATTGAATAGGGCTCTAAATAAGCACATAGCATATTTTTTTAGAGAAGTTTTTAGTTAGTGAAAACCTTGCTTTTGGATAGATGCTTACTAACTAAAAACTTCTCTAAAAAATATATGTTATGTGCTTATTTAAAACCTTATTCAATTGGCCAAATAGCAATTGAATGAGGCCCATAGAGTTTTACCCCCTTCTCATCAATACTTATTAGATTATCCAAGATGAATACAATTTTAATGTGAGTCACAACATGGCCAAACATAGACACACCTTTATTAATATTGACATCCTTAATTTGGGTAACCCTCAATACTACAGTGAAAACATTAAAGGATGAGTAAATCTAATCTTCCTTTAGTCTACTTATTATTCCAACTGATGTATAATTTTATGTCGGCTACCAAAATAAAAGTACTCTGGCTTTTATGTAACCGATAAAGACATCAATATGACCTTTTACAATTATGCTTCTTAATCATAGCTTTCTCTTTTAAAATCATAAATATAGTTATATCAAATTTAATGTATGGTCATTACACTAAATATGATAGGTTGCCAATTTCATTAAACAAAGAAGATGAAAGAAAACGTTCACAATTATTTGCTTATTACTCGAATAAGTTTTTGTTTTTTGTGGCTGCCTAAATATATATATCTACTAGATCTTATTAAAACATAAAGATATCAGAATGATCTTTTTCATTTAAAATTCCTTTAGTATACTTTTAACATATTTATGAGTTCATATGGACTCTCAAAATAAATGCACCCCAGATCTTATGGACCAATAAGAATATATCATTATGACCTTTACATTCAACCTTCTTAAATGTGATTTTCCCTTGTGGGCTATAAAAATATATGTGTCAAAATTGATTGTTACTTCCATTTCATAAGATAAAGTAAATTATCAATTAAATAAAATGTGTAACAGTGAAGCCTTCATGTAACCCCTTTGGTGATAATGTCTGTGAATAAAAAATCAGTTTTGATTCAATATCAATTGGTACTCACCTAGCTCTTAAATATACAGACTTCCCTTAATCAGTTCTAGTTATCTTTTTAGACACGCTGTAGCTGTTATCGGCCACTAGGTGGCACGGCAGCTTTTTCCACGAGCTTCTTAGGGTTTGGGGTTAGGATAGGTTTAGGTTTAGGGGTTAGGATTAGGTGTTAGGGTTAGGGGTTAGGGTTAGGATACTGGCAGACTATAAGCTTTACACTGACAAGAAATTCACTGACATCTCGGCTGCGTCACCTAGTGGCCTGTATCCGCCAGTGCATGCGACAAGCCAATAGGAAAGATCCCTTATAAGGCTTTCCTAAAGTTTCAATGATTATTTAAAGGACTTTGCTGTTTATGTTACAACTTTACCTCTTTAGCTATTGTTAATGTAAAAAAATTTTTATAATGTAACAATCATCTTTTTTTCTTTGGAGACAATCACATATTATAATTGTCGAGCTATGAGACGTCGTCACACTTTACGTGGTGCGTATGACTTGGCAAGCTGTTAACTCGGAGCCTCGCGTAGCGAAGTGGGCCGTTAAGGCACTAAAACGAGCAGCACTTGGGCAATGAGCGCCAAAGGCGCTCATCTCCTGCGAGCCATGCGTAGCGAGGCTAACCGTTAACTTGCAGCACTTAGACGATGACCGCCGAAGGTGCTCATCGCCTGCGAGCCTCGCATAGCGAGGTGAGCCGTTAAGGCACTAAAACTTACAGCACTTGGGCGATGAGCACCGAAGGCGCTCATCGCCTGTGAGCCTCGCATAGTGAGGCGAGCCGTTAATTTGAAGCACTTAGGCGATGAAAAATGAAATAAAAAAAACAACAAAAACATCACACATAGCACGGGGGAACAGCAACGACAACTGGGAGTGAAGTGGAACGCGAATTTAAGTTGATTTTGTCAAGTTTCGCCACTCGAAAATCGTCTAAGCGATAAAAAAAATGGCGGCCCAAAAAAATGAAAATGAGGCTACAAGACCCTGGACCGTGCAAAACACCACCAGCCGTGTACCACTTTCACCCATTAACGTACTAGGTACAAAATACAGTACTACAAAGGATGGCAAATGCTCGCGAACCGCGTAACACATAGACAAACAACACTATTTTACAATCCTAACTTGCCACTAACGCATCTACAGTAGCGCTTTTCCACAAATAAACGGTTTGTCCTTGCGCATGCAGCCTATTTCTAGTGCGCAGTTGGGACATTTATAAAACTATCTCCTCAGGCCAGCAACAGTCCAACTGGACATTATATGCTGCAGGACAATAACAAGAGATTGTTACCTCTTCAGGATATTGATTGTTACATATATTAATTAGAAAAAGGTAAACTATATTAATTTATTATTCAATTAATTAAGAATTAGTATTTAAAAAAATATAGAGAGGAGACAAAGGACACGCGAGGAGAGACTCGCAATGAGCACCGAAGGTCCTTAGAGTATAAAAAGCTTAATATTGTGTGCCAAATAGCATTCCCATGGCTTCAAATTTTATTGACCTTCATTTTTTGACTGGCAAGTTGCTAGTAACCCTATAACTCTTACTCAGAGTATCAGTATTTGATTTAAACACTTTGGGCCTCATTCTATTAATGGCCGTAAAATGGCCGCAAAGCTGCGATACCTTGCGAGGGTGCCTCTCGTAGCCCTATGCCTAGTTGCTATTCAAATGAAAGGGGCTGCAGCACACCTCTTCCTACAGCCAATCGCAAGCCATGCAATCGGCCGTTAGCTTTGGCGGGCTTGGACCTGATCGCGAGTGTTAGCCCTCGGATCAGAGTGCAAGCCCGCCAAACTAAAAAGCAGGAAATAAATTCAATGCAGCACTGTACAGTGCTGTAATTGGCAGGGGACACGTTGGGGGACATGAGGATGACATGTAGTACATTGGCTTCCTGGCACATCGCCGCTAGGCAATACTGTCATTTGTGGTCGTAGTCTGCCGGGCTTGGAGATTGAGTTGCTGTCTTGGAGGTCATCAAAGCCAGGGACTACAGGCTTGGATGACCCCCAAAGCAGTAACCCGTTCTCCAAGCCCGGCGGACTTGTGGCCACAATTGACAGTATTGGCTAGCAGCGATGTGCCAGCTAGCCAATGTACTACATGTCATTCGCATGTCCCCCAATGTGTCCCCTGTTCATTACAGCGCTGTACAATGCTGCATTGAATATCTATTAACCCCTACAGATATCCAAGCCCCTCCGAGTACAGGCTTGGATTCAAATCTCCTGCGGCACACTAATGATTACCCCAAGCCGTGGGGGTACTATAAATACCCCCTGGTACCTAAAATTAACCCCAGCAATCATGGGGGTCAATATAGACCTCCATGTGACCAAAATTAACACCCTCAGTCCAATAGGGGTCTACATAGACTCCTATAGGACACTATTAAACCCTAGGTTAACCACATAAGTGCCATGATGGCTGCTCCAGGGTACAAGTAAGCTGTGGCCCTTTTGGGCCATTTTGCGGGCTTGGCAGAGGGCTGGCCAAAGGATTTGAATAGGGTCGGGTACTTCCATGCGACCATCCCTTGCAGCCACCCAGCTCCTACGGCCATTAATAAAACAAGGCCCTTTGTTGTTATTTATGTTGCAGTTTTAACTGTTGAAATTACATCACTTGTCAATGGCATCAATCAAAGTAGCTGCTGCAATATAAACTTTCTACAACTTCTTTTTCTTTCTACAACTTCTTCTGCTGTTTCAGTGGTCTAGTTCATGTTCTCGCTTGTGAAGAAGCACTCTGTGTTTACACATCACTAATTACAGCTTGATAGAATAACCATAGTCTATTGGTTAACGCAGTGGTTCACAAAGTGTGCGCCTCAGCGTCCTGGTGCCTGTGTGTGACCTGTAGGGGTGCCGCAAACACTTTCCTGAATTATTAAGGCAATCAGCATTCAGCCCCAAGATGGCTGCCGCGTGCCTCATGTAGAAGGCATAGAGGATGCGCACACCACTGGAGAAGAAAAATGAATGAGGACGTGGCAAAGATTGTTTCCTCCAGCAGTTTATGGTCTCCAATGAAGCTGATTTCTCTCACAATATACAATCTGTTTTTGAAGATCACTTATCACAGATTATCAAGTGGTTGGATACATACTATGGTATGCTGCTCAGGTAGGAGCCAAGAAGATTGCACAGTTAGTATTTGATGTAGCTGCAGACGTACAGAGGGCAGATTCATAAATATTCCTGCAAAGAAGATCTTACAATTAATTACAGGTGGGGCAGACTTATAAGGAAATTACTCCTTGTAGTAGCCTGGACTACTAGGCGTTTGTGCAACCCTCAGACTGCAGTGACAGGATTTGAGGTCCCCTGCCTTGAACATCCTAGCACAGATTGTGGTCCTGCTGGCTCCTATTGTAAGATAAAACAGCTCCAGACAAGAAATATACACAGAGAGGAAGGAGCTCTGCATGACAGCAATACATATCTGACCAAGTGATATTCAGAGAATTGCTGCAGTGTAAGCCCATCTCCCCAGGAAAATAACATTGGACATGGCGGTGAGTTTAAACCAGTCCCCTCACATCACATCAGTACTTGCAGACCCAGTGGATCCTCTCCCAGACTCCCAAAAAATAAGGGCCCACTAAGATATTGATCAGATAATATTTACACATACTGCCAAAAAGTCTTATTATAGACCTATTATCTGGCGTCACTGCGCCTCTGAGATCTGTTATACCTCTGTATTAAATCTTGGAATTATAATACACAAAGTTTGTGAATCAACTACAAATATATGAGCAAGAAATTGATATAAAGACTCCAGCTCTTTATATATGTTACAATTTATAAAGGACACTCCATAAAATAAAACCCACCTGAGGCAGAGAATATCCTTTATAGAGCCCTGATGCTGACAACGGCCTGGCTACTGCCATCAAGTATTTTATTGGAAGTGAATTCAATCAAGAAAATTAAAGAAGACTTCAGTATATTTCTAGTAGATTTTATTTAATAAAAAACATCATAAAGCAAATCCGACACTCTGATTTCAGTAGTTATGAGGACACAGTACCTGAAAGCTTGATATTAAGAGAGAGAAGGGGGTGAGAGAGAGAGAAGGGGGAGGGGGGAGCGAAGGGGGAGTGAGAGAGAGAGAAGGGGGAGGGGGGAGCGAAGGCGGAGTGAGAGAGAGAGAAGGGGGAGGGGGGAGCGAAGGCGGAGTGAGAGAGAGAGAAGGGGGAGGGGGGAGCGAAGGCGGAGTGAGAGAGAGAGAAGGGGAGGGGGGAGCGAAGTCGGAGTGAGAGAGAGAGAAGGGGAAGGGGAGCGAAGGCGGAGTGAGAGAGAGAGAAGGGGGAGGGGGAGCGAAGGTGGAGTGAGAGAGAGAGAAGGGGGAGGGGGGAGCGAAGGCGGCGTGAGAGCGAGAAGGGGAGGCAAGAGCGAAGGCAGAGTGAGAGAGAGAGAAGGGGATGGGGGAGCGAAGGGGGAGTGAGAGAGAGAGAAGGAAGAGAGAGAACGGGGAGTTTTATCTTGTATATTAATTGCTGTATCTGTGCGCTTATTTTTTGAAGAGCAAACCTTCCGTATTGTGTTGTGACCAAAATGGACAAGTTTTTATTGAACCAGAAGCACAATAGGACTGAAGATGAAGAGGATGCACCACAAGCTAGTGGCGGGTGTGTGAAGACGTGGAAATATTATAAATATGATGACAAGTATATTGATGTTGGCTTTACATCAACATATGGTAAAGAGAGACGGCAGTGTGTAGCGTGTGTAGCGTGTTTTTGGCTCCAGAATGCATGCTCCCAAGTAAGCTTAAATGTCATTTAGAAACCAAACATTCAATCATTGTTGGTAAATCTCGTGACTTCTTTGCCACATAGTTTAAAGACTTTAAAGGACAACCAGGTATTTTTTCTCGGTATTTGTCAATACCAAACAACGCCCTGCTAGCCTCATACAAGGTCGCATATAGAGTTGCAAAGTATAAAGAGCCCCATACTGAGGCAGAACAACTAATTCTACCTGTTGCTATAGATTTGGTGGATACTATGGTTGTCAAATCTGAAGGGAAACTGCTTTCAGGTGGGTTTGTCTAACAATACTATAAGTTGCAGAATTTAGCACATGGCGGACGATCTCAATGATCAATTAATTGAAAAACTGAAAGGAATTTGGCTTACAGCTGGATGAGGCCACGGACAATAACAACGATTTGAAGCAAAGCTCCAGATGCACTGTGGACCCATTGCCTCATTCATAGAGAAGCACTTGCAACAAAGCTTTTGAGTCCTCCATTGAATCCAGTTTTAGAACATGTGGTAAATGTGGTAAACTTTATAAAAACTCGGCCCGTGACAACAAGGTTTTTCAAAAAATTGTGTGAGAATATGAGAGCCACTGTAAATCTTTATTGTACTACTACCACTCAAGATGCCTCTCTTGTGGCAATGTATTATCCTGTACATTTAAGTTACGGCAAGAAGTCTACCTGTTTCTTCAAGAAGAAAAACACAAGTATGCCAAACATTTTGTGGAAACATTTTTTAAAAGTTAAATGCTTTGAATCTCTCCCTGCAGGGAGGCAACATTCACATTTCAGAAAAAAATCACAAATATGGAGAAGAAAATAAAATCTATTTTTGAAGATCACTTATCACAGGTTATCAAGTTGTTTGAAACATACTTTCAAGAAGATAATATTGACAAACACGCATGGATTCAAGACCCATTCAGAGCCAACGTTCCATCTGCATTTACTTCTGCAGAAGAAGAAAATCTTATTGAGCTGTCTTGAGACAATGCAGTCAAGGTGTAATTTGGCAGCACGATCTTACTGAATTTAAAAAGATGAATATCCACTGCTAAGTGAGAAAGCTCAGTGAATCTTAACTCCTTTTGTGACATCATATTTATGTGAAGCTGAGTATTCGGCGGGCTAAAAACCAAATACTGGACGAAGATCAACATGGAACAAGAAATGAGGGTGGCTGCATCAAGTTTAAATCTAATATTTGAAAAGATGTGTAGGGAACAACACGCTCATCCATCTCACTAATTATTCCCAGACAAGAACAGTTTAAAAACTATCCTAAACATTTGTATTCATTTGCGTTTCATTTTTTTAATAACAAATCACACCATCTGTATATATATATATATATATATATATATATATATATATATATATAACTATGGTTTGACTTGGGGAACCTTGGAAAAAGTTTGAAACATCAAGTGCGCCTTGAACGATAAAAGTTCGGGAATCACTGGGTTAACTATTTGTTTTTAGCTCCAGCTACTATCATAACTTTAACCAAGACTACAAAAAAATATTTGCCGCTTCTGTATGATGCTCCTTTACTGAGAATATAATTTACTAAATCAGCAGTTATTTCTTTGTTGTTTGAGGCTTGGCAATACAGCTTTCCCCTGTAAAGACTATGTGAAAGACCTGAGTTACCAGAGCGGGTGAATACTGGGTCCAGCCTCCATAATAGAGGTTGGATGACCCCAGCTGGCTGGACTCAGAAGGTGTTACCCTGCCCGAATTGCCACTCTACTTCCCCATCCTATTGGCCATTAACATGCTTGGAAAATGCCTGCAAGATCTAGCGTGGGGACACCAAGCAAAATCATTGGGCAATGGGAACCTCGACTTGCAGCCAAGGATTTTTGTTTTGAACCCCATTGTTATGGATGTCACAAGCGAAGCCACATGAGGCTTTATTATTATTATTATTTTTATTTTTTTTATTTGCAACGTGCCGACACATTCTGTAGCGCTGAACAAGGGTTAAGTATAAGGCAAAAGAAAATTTGACACATTACAAGAGTGGAGAGCCCTGTCTTTGAGTTTAGAGTTAATACAGACCCCCATAATTCCTTAATTAACCCTGTCACTCATGGGGGTTAATACAGACCCCAATAAGCCCTTAATTAACCCTGTTACTCATGGGGGTCAATACAGACCCCCATAAGCCCTTAATTAACCCTGTCACTCATGGGGGTCAATACAGACCCCCAAAAACCATTAATTAACCCTGTCACTCATGGGGGTCAATACAGACCCCCATAAACCATTAATTAACCCTGTCACACATGGGGGTCAATACAGATGCCCCTAAACCCATAATTAACCCTGTCACTCATGGGGGTCAATACAGACCCCCATAATTCCTTAATAAACCCTGTCACTCATGGGGGTCAATACAGACCCCCATAATCCCTTAATTAACCTTGTCACTCATGGGGGTCAATACAGACCCCCATAATCTCTTTATTAACCCTGTCACTCATGGGGGTCAATACAGACCCCCATACTCCCTTAATTAACCCTGTCACTCATGGAAATCAATAAAGACCCCATAATCCCTTCATTTACCCTGTCACTCATGGGGGTCAATACAGACTCCCATAAGCCCTTAATTAACCCTGTCACTCATGGGGGTCAATACAGATCCCCATAAACCCTTAATTAACCCTATCACTCATGGGGGTTAATACAGACCCCAATAAGCCCTTAATTAACCCTGTTACTCATGGGGGTCAATACAGACCCCCATAAGCCCTTAATTAACCCTGACACTCATGGGGATCAATACAGACCCCCAAAAACCCTTAATTAACCCTGTCACTCATGGGGGTCAATACAGACCCCCATAATCTCTTAATTAACCCTGTCACTCATGGGGGTCAATACAGATCCCCATAATCCCTTAATTAGCCCTGTCACTCATGGGAATCAATAAAGACCCCATAATCCCTTCATTAACCCTGTCACTCATGGGGGTCAATACAGACTCCCATAAGCCCTTAATTAACCCTGTCACTCATGGGGGTCAATACAGATCCCCATAAACCCTTAATTAACCCTGTCACTTATGGGCATCAATACAGAACACCCCATAATCCTTTAATTAACTCTGTCACTCATGGGGGTCAATACAGACCCCAATAAGCCCTTAATTAACGCTGTCACTCATGGGGGTTAATACAGACCCCCATAATTCCTTAATTAACCCTGTCACTCATGGCGGTCAATACAGACCTCCATAAACCCTTAATTAACCCTGTCACTAATGGGGGTCAACACAGACCTCCATAAGCCACTAATTAACCCCATCAGTCCAATAGGGGTCTATATAGACCCCTATAGGACACTAATTAACCCATGTAATAACACTATAAGTGCCATGAGGATCTTCTAGGACCCTCACAACACAAAGTGTAAGCACTACACTAATAAATCGAGGCATGATAGGAATGCTAAGTTCCCTATGTATTTACTACCCATTGATTAACAATCTGTATACGAATAGGGGAAAATTTAAAACTAAAGTCTTTATTATTAAAGGGTAACAACGGCGATATCTATTAAAAACAATATAATATAAAAAATCCTGGATTGGAGAAATAAGTATATAAAATAGGCTAATTTGTATGTGAACATATAACCACTTGATATTGTTTTAAACTCTTAATAGAGGGGTATATAGGTTCACAACTTTAGTTTTAAATTTTCCCCTATTCGTATACAGATCACTACACTAATAACCCTAACTATACCCCATTAACCCAACTCTGGCCCTATTTAATGCTAACACTACACATTTAACCCTAACAGTACCTATCTAACCCTAACTGGGCCTATTTAACCCTAACTGGCCCTATTTAACCCCACCTATGCCTATTTAACCCCGTCTCTTATGGGGGTCTATGCAGACCCTCATAAGCCTCTATTTAACCCCATTAGTCCCATAAGGGTATATAAAGACCCTCATGTGGCAGTTAGAACCATAACATTAACTCCATAATTGCCACTGCACTATAAACCCCCAATAAACCATTAAATCTAAACTAACCCCCCGATACACTAACATATTAACACCTACACTACCTTCCTACCCGCTAATAAACCCCCTTACCCCACTAATTACAGAAAATAATAAAACCTAACTCACAAAAAATAATAAAACCTAAGTCACAGAAAATAAAAAAACCAACTCACATTTCCAGCATGTCCCCGTCCTTCTTAATTTATTTTCCGGCGCGGTCCCTGTTAAAAATAAACATTACATTAGTACACCTGAATACACACAAAATAACATAAACATAATATACGTTTAACTTACCTTGGCGCGATGTCCCAGTGCTCAACAGTGGCCAATAGACTGCTCAAATTATCAAACAATTACACTCATTTCACATGCCAGCAAGGTAATACGATTCTACAAGCTCGACTCCAACAATATACGGACCGGGAACTACCAGATGTGCAAGCCGGTTGCACAAAGGAAGAGTCACAAGAGATCAAATTGCCTATGTCCGCTGGATAATAGAGAAAGCAAGAGAGTTCCTGAAAAACATTTACTTCTTCTACATAGACTATTCTAAAGCCTTTGACTGTGTGGATCACAACAAAATGTGGCATGTCCTTAAAGAGATGGGAGTACCAGATCATCTCATTTTCCTCCTAAAGAATCTGTATGTCGACCAAGAAGCCACGGCCAGAATCAAACATGGGACAACAGAATGTCAATATTGTCACCTTATTTATTCAACTTACTGACATCATGCGTAAGCCTGGACTGGCTGAATCAGAAGCCAGAATCAATATTGCTGGAAGCAATTTCAACAACCTCAGATACGCCAATGATACTAAACATATATATATATATATATATATAGTTCATGGTAAGCAAAAAAAAAAGCAAAGCTCACCACCGTACATACATATGCATATATATATATATATATATATATACATACAGTAGAATCTCGGTTATCTGGCACCAACTAACTGGGACTCTCAAGCAACCGGCACCTGCATCAACTCCCCAGCTAAACCGGCACTATCCGGTGCTATTCGGCAGTTCGAGAGTGCAATAAAAAAAAATTGAGGGGTTTTGGGGGGGTTTAAGGGTCGTTTAGACCCTTAAATTCGGGGACTCCCGATTAACCGGCAACTACACTTATCCGGCAATAGGTCCCCGTGGGTGCTGGATAACGGGGAGTTTACTGTATATTCATAGTGAGCTTAACGAACTGCTATGACTGAAAGTTATCAAACTCTCTAGTAGTCCCTGGGCATCTCCTGTAGTCCCAGTGCCTAAAAAGAATGGAACAAGATGGTTCTGTGTGAACGATTGTAAGCTAATCAGCAAAATAGACAAAAGGGACCCCTAGTACTGTTCACACCTATTCTTAATCTAATCTCATCTCAGAGAGAATGAAAATTAAAACTTAGCTTTTAATATATATTTGTTAAAAATATTATAATTCTCAGAGGCAGGATATTACATTCATTAATCGCATGGGTATAATCAATCCGGAATCTATATAAAGTGCCAGTGTTTAAATTATTGAATTAGACTGAAAATATAATTACCACTATGAGTGTTTCTAATAAAGTGCTTGAAATAGAAAGTGCTTTAAATAGATAAAAGTGCTAGTGCTTATAATACTAAATTGTGACATTAGAACCAATTTCAGATAGATTATAATCCAGTGAGGTATAATTTGGTGATATTGCAATAGGAAAACTTGAATAATATGACATTCATATGAAATTCATTGACTATTAGTCAGTAGTAAAATAATTCCCATCTAGTCCGGAATGTACAGTTAATACCGTCTTCCAATATCCTAAGGCTCATAAGCTTAACATTAGTGGTTGTTTGCGACTGAATCTTGCTCCATAATAGTATTATTTTAGTCTGTTAGATTTTAAGAATCGGAGCTTAGTTGTAGCGACGCCTCGCGATGACATCATAAACCATCGCGTACGCTCCTGCGTCTGACCCGACGAACATTTCTGGATTTTTTCAAGGGTCACCACCATGTTGTTAAGGCTTCCCTTTATACCTTCCTATTGTCATGGAAACAGTGAATGATTAAAATAACGCATATATTTACGAAGAAAACTTTAAATGATAAAAATAAATGTCTCTTAATTAATTTATTGTTGAACTTACAAACTACATTTCAGAGGAAAAAGAAAAAGGACAGCATTAATGTAGTTATAATTTAGCCTCTTAACATAAAATGTATTATTGAATATTATATATTCAATCTATTTTATCTATACACACGGTTTAACAGATCTTAATTTATCCTTATCTACGAATTATTGAAATATTATAACATTACTTAATGATATTACAGCTAAATTACAATGCTAGAATGGATTTAATCTAATAGTAATCTCCCATTCAGATACTCAGGATTATGGTTATACATTATACAATCAAAAAGTGCATATGGCATTCAGTATTTCTTTTGCTTTGAGATAGCCTTAGTATATACTTCTTAATATTAATATTGGAGTATATTAATAGGGGCATAAAAAACTGTCTAATACTACTAAAAGATAAATAGAAAATAAGAAATAAATATATGTGTTTATCAAATATTTATATGTTACTGCCTATCCTCTATATTCCATCTATTTTTCCAATATTGACCCATAAGTATTACACAAAAATTCCATTATTTATAGTATATATTGTTAATCTCCTTACATTAAATTATGATTCTACTGTAGATGAATGCTTATCATGATATAGAGACCAATACATTATTGTGATTATTGTTAATTTCTGACCATTCTTTCAAAGTTGAAAATTTCTTATTAAAGAAGGCCGTCATTCACCTATTTGAATCATATCTACATTGACAAACACATATAAGAACTTATTTTCTGAAATTATCATGTTCAATATATTTAAATAAATGGGGTAAATGTAAAGCCTTCATTAAGGTCTAAAGGTTTCTTAGTACTTAATAGATACATCCACTTTGCCTCTTTTTTCAATAGTTCTTTATCTAAATTACCTCTTCTGGTGTTTTTTTCCACGTAATCAATTGCCATAAAGGACAATGCTTTCACATCTCCATTATGTTTGTTGTTGACATGTATTGCCACTGGAGTATCGAGACCATTCCGTGTCCCCTCTCCTGTCTGTCCCCTCTCCTGCCTGTCCCCTCTCCTGTCTATCCCCTCTCCTCAGTATGTCCCCTCTCCTGCCTGTCTCCCCTCTCTGGATCAAATATTGCATGTAATCATGCTCCAATACTCTTCTTCTGAATTCCCTGTAGGTTTTACCTACATACCTCATACCACATTGACAAGCTATTAAATATACAACCCTTTCTGTTTTACATGTGATTAAATATTTCACTTTATAGATCTGTTTTTTATCACAAGAGGTAAAGTTCTTAGCAGGTTTAATGTATTGACAAGCTTTACATGTTTGACACTTATAGCATCCATTTAATGGTTGTAGCCAAGTTGTATTTTTTGGTACCTCCAGATGACTTTTAGACAACATATCTTTTTAAATTGCTGGATCTTTTACTTGTTATTTGGGCTTTATCCTTTAATTATGGTCTGATGTCTTTATCATCTCGTAATATCTGCCAATGTTTATTGAAGATTTTCTAGACTTCAAACATTTTTTTATTGTATGTTCCTATACATCTGACATAATTGTCTTCTTCAAGTGTTTTTTCCATAAGGAGATTCTCTTTATTAACATCTCTAGCTTTAGGATAGGCCTTTTTCAGTACTGTTTTTTTATAGCCACGTTGTTGAAAGCGAGATTGTAATTCTTTAGCCTCTTGTTCAAAGTCTTGTTTTTCAGAACAATTTCTCTTAATTCTCAGGTATTGTCCTACTGGAATTCCAGATAATAAACTTTTTGGATGGCTACTTTCTGCATATAGCAGATTATTTGTAGCAGTGGGTTTCCTGTACGTATTAGTTTTTAAAGTGCCATCACGTTGTTTACTTATCCTTAAATCCAAGAAGGTAATTGTTTTCTCATTAATTTCTGAAGTTAAATATAGACCCATATCATTGTTATTCAAAGTTGTTATACATTTCTGCAGTTGTTCTTTAGTACCATTCCAAAGTATCATAATATCATCTATATAGCGAATCCATAGATCCACATGTTTAGTGTAGATATCCATGTCTTCGCTATAAACCATCTGCTCCTCCCACCACCCTAAGTATAAACGATTGTAAGCTGAATGAGAAAAATAAGACTGATGCTTACTCCATTCCACACATGGTCGAGTTGCTCAGTCGTCTAGGCATTGCCACCTATTTGACCATTCTGGAGATCTCTAAGGGTTACTGGCAGATTCCCGTTTTGGAACGCGCTATGGAAAAGTCTGCTTTTATTAACCCTTACGGTCTTTACCAGTTTACTTTGATGCCCTTTGGGATGAAGAATGCATCCTCCACCTTCCAAAGGTTGGTGGATCAAATATTGCAGGGACATCACAATTATGCCTAGGCCTATCTAGATGAAATAGTCATCTATAGCTAGTCAAGGGAAGGACATTTAGCACATATAATCCGGATTTTGAATGTGATACAGCAAACTAGACTCACTATTCACCCTGAAAAGTGTCAGTAACCTGGGGCTGAAGTTCAGTATTTAGGGCATTGGGGAGAGAAGATTAGGCCAGAACCAGCAAAGTAGAGAGTATAGCTACATGTTCTATTCCTCAAAGTAAGAAACAGGTATGGCTTTCTTGGGCAATGCCGGATATTACAGGAAATTGGCCCACGTTATAGTATCATTGCCAAACCCCTGATAGACCTGATCCACAAGAAGATACTGCGGATCATAAACTGGACTCCAGAATTTGATGCTGCCTTCCAAACCCTGCAAACTGCTCTCACCTTCTACCCTGTGCTGGTCGCTCAGGATTACAGTAAACCTTTTTTTGGAGCACACCAACGCATCCACTTATAGACTAGGCTGTGCTCAGTGAAGTACACAACTAGGGCTGGGAACACCCCATGGCCTACCTAAGCCAAAAACTTCTGGCCAGGGAATTGGACTATGCAGCCATAGAGAAAGAATGCTTGGCTGTGGTGTGGACACTTAAGAAACTACAGCATTACTTATACGGCAGGGAGTTCACAGTGATGACTGATCATGATCCTCTGTGTTGGTTGCCCCGGGTAGGCAGGGGACAATGGGAGACTGTCATACTGAAGTCTGGCCCTGCTAGCCTTTAACTTCTCCATCCAACATTACCAGGGTTGGGCACACCAGAACACAGATGGCTTATGCCACCAGGAGGATAGATAGGCAAGCATGTTGGGGACAATTCATCATGCACACATTGCTTGAACTTAAAGGGGGAGCAGCTGTCATTATCTGCAGATACCCAAGGACCAAGGACAAACTCTCCTCTGACCAAACGACATTAACGGTATTCAGCTGTTTTTACAGATTTCCTGAAAAGACTCTGTGAAAAGCTTGTTCACTTGATTTGTGTATTAAAATGTCAAGGATGGTGCAAATACTTCTGTCTGCTAAGCAAAAGCAATCAGCCTTTCCTAAGGATTCAAGAATTGTTCCTACAGCAGATGTTACAATGTTGTATGATTAGTAATACACTTTTGCAATTCACCAGGGAAAAGAGATTGAAACTAATAAAATGAATGAGTGGAACCAAGTACAAAATATAACTGCCTTGGACCTTAAAACATCAGATGGGATCCAGCCTCAATTATAAAAGTTGGATGGCCCGAGCTGGCTGAATTCTTATTGACAAGGTGTTATTTACTTCCCCATTAACCCCATCTCATCCAATTAAAAACTATAAGTTGTCGATCTTGGATTGCCCACATACTAAGTATTTGTGTATACTTTGTCCAGCAATCATTGTGTTATTCATTTAGTTACTGTTGATAAGAGGGCCAGGTTGTCCACCCATTGTTAGGGGTAGACTTGATGGCACATAAGGAATTACGAATTTCTAAAGTTGCACTACCATGTTTGTTTATGTAAAGGTTACTATTGTTGTATTGTGTTCGGTGGGGTATAAAGTGTGGTTGAGGAAAATAAAGTTTGAGCACTCTTTGAATACATAACCACAGTGTGTTGATTGAGTAAAAGTGTTGGACTACTTGGTTTGTCCTGTATTCAGCTTGTGAGGGGACATCGAACAGCATCATAAGAAGAATACCTAGGGGGTCAGACTGATTTCTAAATTGGTTCAAGACCCAACAGAAGACTAGATTGTGAGACATAAATTAAAACCGAGAACATCCTCTATATTAAATACTGAATTTACGTTTTCCAATATGTCTTAGTTGGCTGTTGGTTTTACCAACATAAATTATTAGACATCTACATTTTATCATATATATTACTGCAGTAGCTCTGCAGCTCATTTTAACTTGGATTGAAAAAATCTTAGTTGAGTTCATAAATTGGTTAGTGCTACCCATATGAATACATGCTTTACAGCTTCCACATGGTCTCGATCCTACTTAATGCTTTTGAAGCCAATTTTGTTTTTTGACTGTGTACTACCATATCCTTTATATTCGGTGCTCTTCTCCCATTAGAAACTACATCATACCCCCAAAATGAATCATGGCACTTTATGTGTCTAGCGACAAAAAAATCACATCTCCAGAAATTGGAAGCAGGAAAAGTTAGACTCTCAATTGATCAAAAATAAAATAGAATATATTGCCATCAATGAAAAAATGACACATTCCATGGAGGACACAATGCGACTCTACCTTGAAATATGGTTAGAATATAGGGAGGTCTTGCCTAGATAGGCTACATCTACACTCACTTAATATTTGCCAAAATGTAAAGTACCTGGAGTGAGGAGGAGACTTGGAGACTCGGACGGAGATTGGCTACGCTCCTGAGTATGGACGTGGGAGTGGAGTGTTATTGGAACTTATTGGAACTATTGGAACTGCAGGATGTGATTTGTTGATACTGTTTTAGATAAAATTATTGACTTTTTTGTTGAAATTGTGGAAATTGATTACAAACTCACACATATACAGACAACAACAAAAATATATGTATAGTTTCTTTATTGAACAAAATTATAGTATTATTGTAACATAATAATTCTGGACCATTTTAATTTTTGTTTAGAAAATGGATAATGTATGGTGTAAGACAGATAATATGGATTTTGTAACATCAGTGAGATATTGTGTATTGTCTCAACATATATGTAAAGAATTTCTGTCTAATAAAAAGTTAATGATAAAAAAAAATGTTGCTCTTCTATTTGAAATGGATGCAGCCTTTGCCAATATTTAAAATAGATTTTTATCTGATAACAGAATATCCCAATGTCTAGAGAAAAAAGTATTGAAGTCATACTATATGTGTTATAATTACTTATACGTCTTATTGGTTGTTTTACTTTGTTCTTGTTCTTCCAGTAGTTCTCCCCTTGATTTGAGACCTGCCTTCTTATATGCTTTTTTGAAGACAATGGTGGATGCATTCCAAATTAACAGGATATCATCAATATATCTAAGCTATGTATTGCAATAATTCATCAAATGATCTCCTCCCACCAACACAAAAATAAATGTACATACATGGGGGTGCATGGTGTCCCCATGGCTCATATCTGATTGCTGTCAAAGAGAAAATAATTATGTGTCAAGACATAATTATGAATTCCAGAATGAAGGTGTTATGTGTTTTATACTGTTTGCCTCTTGTATATAAAAACCTTACAACCCCCATTTTATGTGGAATACTTGTGTAGAGAGACGCTACATCCAAACTCGCCATTTTAGAGCCACTAGTGAGCTGGATTTCTTCCATCCTCTGTTATGCAAATTTAGTGTCTGTTACATAAGATGTTAAGGAAATAACAAATGGTCTCTTGATGGTATTGGTAATGGTAATTGGTAATGGTACTTGATCAAAATATCTACTGGGATTTTGCTTTATGCTGCTGTTAACAGAAACAATCGGTAGACCAGGGGATGTTGTTTATCCTTATGTATTTTAGGAATAGAGTAGAATGTGGGAATGGTTGGATGTTTAACCTTTAAATATCAAGTTTCATTTAATGTAAACACTGAAGAGCAGTAACTTCTTTAAACGATAGCATGTAATTATTCTCTAAACCTGATAGTAGGATTAAAGGGTAATGATTTATAACAGTTTTTATCCCCTAGCAATTGCATATTTTCATTATAATAGATTTCCCTATCCAAGATAGCTGCATGACCCAAGCATGATCCATTTAGGCTTATCTTAAAATAACTGACACCACACCGATTGTTTGGTAGAAAACACGGGCCACAGCTTTATTATAAATAACCGATTAACATAACTTAAAAAACTTTATTATGCATATTAACATATTAAACTATAGGGGGAGGAGCCCGGCCACGGACAGTGACCTCACGCCTTGGGCCCTGCCCAAAGCCCCCAATGCTTATTTTAAACACGCCCTGTGAGGTAGGGCCACGCCCACTTAGGCCAGTGGGCCGGGCAATTCACCTCCCGCCACAGAGCACGCGAGGGACTCCTCCTGAGCCTGCGATCCCCCCTGCTTTCCATCAAAAAAAAATCATCGGCACTGGCCGGCTCAAATTCTTTGTACCTAATGGCAATGAAGCCCAGCTTCCGAACGAAACTTGACAGCTGCTGGTTAATCTTCTGCCTCGCTTTATCCAGACCGACGGGATCTCGTGCGTTTCGCCAGGATCGTCTCTTTATTATTTCTGACCATATAAGGAATGTACCCGGGAACTTCTTGGTCCAGTTCTCCACGTCTCTCTTCATAACCTTCAGCATTCTTCGCATGGGCACCATTCCTAGATCATTACCACTGGCGTGAATTATAATTATTGTGGGGTGACCGTACCACTGACCGTAAGCGTCCAACAACCCATCCAATTGGGCCCACCGCAGGCCTCGAACCCCGAGCCACCGCACGTGTAAGTCCGTAACAGGAAAACCCAGTTGTGTCCTTCCTTCTATAACTGCAGCCAACCTGTGTGCCCAGTACACGTACGAGTGGTCCACAATCCACAGTTGCTTCTGACCTCCTGAAAGCAGAAAGCAACAGACGTTAGACTACAGCCTTGGGTCTTACGTAAGACCGAAAACGTTCTGATTCCCATCTACCAATACGCTTGACTGCCGCGTCGGGTAAGCCTAGCTGCTTCAGTCGCGGCCCCTATTCTGAACGAGTGTGTTCCGAAATCTGCCTGCTCCAGGCCCAAACTGTGTAGTGCAACTTTTAGCATCCATTCAAACTGATATCGGGATAAAGCCGTCCCGTCGGCATGTACTAACAGAGAACACCGTCCCACCGGTCGCTGACCAAGATATTCCGTGCCTACTCGGTGTAACACCACCTCTTTTCCTTTTCCCCTTTGGTCGGTCTTAGACCTCCGGAGCCATACCACCACCGTGCCTTCCTTGAGGCAGGTATCCACCACTTGTAAGCCCCCAGAACCGTATCTACTGTTCGCAACTAACTCCCCGAAGAACGCCAGGGAAAAAGCCGTACAGGAAAGCAGAGATTCAAAAGGGGTCCTACACTTTACTGCCAACACCTGCGCCATTCGCAGTTACAAAGAGAAGGTGATCGGCCGCCTAGTGTCTGGCCTGCGATCCCCGTTAAACATGCCGCGCACCACCTTGCGCACTATAAATTCCTTCGTAAGGTCCCTCTGCCCGCCAGTTTAAACATAAAGGCCAGGGCCATGACCTGTCTATCGGCTACTGCTTTTTTCTCGCCTTCTTCGGCACACCGCAGCAGAAAGCAAAGCAGTATCCCTACGGTCTTATCCTCTGATGTAGACCCACCAGCCATCTTTACTAAGTCGTTCCATTTTGCCCATACGCGTTTATACGTGGGCCACGTCGCCGGGGCGACAGACTGTCTGACGAGTCTCGTCACCTGGCTGCTCCAAGCTCCCAGATTTCTTCGGGAATGGCCTCCCCCAGCGTGTTCGCCCGGGGGGCCAGAGCCCTGAACCGTTCTTCCTGAAACCGAGAAAGGGCGTCAGCAATGCCATTCTCTAACTCCAGTACTTGCCTCGCCTGGAACCATATGTTCCGGCGCAGGCAACACAGCACTAGGTGCCGAAGTAGTCTCACTACCGGTATGGAAGTTGCCGTGAGGTTATTCACTGCTTGTGCAACATCCTTACTTTCCGTGTGGAATAAGACGCGCCGGTCTCTAAACTCTGAATCCCATAAGTGCACTGCCACTACTATGGGGAAGAGTTAGAGGAATGTCAGGTTTTTTGTTAGACCTGCCACCTCCCATTCGTCTGGCCATGGTGCGGCACACCATTTTCCTTGAAAATATGCGCCGCATCCGACTGCTACGCCGGTGAACAGTTTCAGATTGGCGCTGTTAGCGGGCCTTTTTCTGAATGATCTCAGAACCATTGAAGTCGGCCAGGAAGCCCGACCACACCTGAGCGTCGTCCCGCATGGCCCGGGACACTTTTATGAAGTGATGCGGCCTGATGATGCCCGCAGTAGCAAGTGACATTCTCCTACAGAATACCCTAACCATAGGAATAATCCTACAGGCAAAGTTTAACTTGCCTATAATGGACTGTAAACATCGCAGAGTAACCTTACGTGCACCTGCTAGGGCACTAAGTTCCGCTCTCATGTCCACTACCTTCTCCAGGGGAAGAATACATTCCATTGTTTTGGAATCTATCCGAATCCCGAGGAAGGTCAATTTTGTCGTGGGGCCCTCCGTTATATTGTGGGCCAGTGGTACCCCAAAATCCCTACAGATTTTGGTGAACACTTCCAAAATGAACCGGCAGGTGTCCTGCTTGTCTGGACCGACGAACAGGAAGTCGTCCAGGTAGTGCGTAATGCTCCTGTACCCGGATTCTTTGCGCGCAACCCATTGTTAGAATGAGCTGAAAGCCTTGAAGTAGGCACATGATATGGAGCACCCCATAGGTAAACATAGATCGATAAAATATTTTCCATCGACGTAGCAACCGAGGAGCCGATGGCTCGTTGGATGCACCGGTAATAATCTGAAGGCCGCTTCAATGTCAACTTTTGACATGAGCGCCCCTGTGCCGGCAGCCCTGACCATTTCGGTGGCCCGGTCAAACGATTCGTAGGATACTGCTGATTGCTCCTTTGCAATGCCGTCATTTACTGACCCGCCTCTCGGGTATGAAAGATGCTGGATCAACCTAAAATTTTCTTTTTTGGGAACGACGCCTAGGGGGGAAACAATGAGGTCTCTAATGGGGGGGAAACGAATGGCCCTGCCATCCTCCCCAGCTATACCTCATTGAGCACCTTAGCTTCCGCTACCCCCGGGAACTCCCGCACCGAGCGTAAGTTCGGGGCCGTGGACCCCCGCAATTCTGTTGTGCATGGGATCCTAAATCCCTCCTGGAAACCCATTTCCAGGAGGCGAGCCACGGCGCTGTTGTCCGCCGACCTACCGTAGCGTTTTAGCCATGGCAGCATGCCGGGGAGGCATATGGGCGTCCTTCCCTTTGGCAGGAGGCTCTGCTCTGCTTTCCTTTGGCCTGGCGCATCTTGCCAGGGGGTGCTCCCCGCCGCAGTTGGAGAAAACGTGCTTGATCCTGCAGTTGGGAGCCCATTTACATACCCCACCCCCTCCAGCCCGGAAGGGCGGCATGGCTCGCATGGGTGTCATAATGTTAAGCCAGTATGCTACCGCTTTGTCGCTCCATACCATAGCTGGCCTAGATGCCAGATACTGGCGGAATTCTTTATCGTACCGCCACCAAGCCGTGCCCCCATACACCTTGTGGGCGTTGCGAATATCATCTATGTATACGAACAGCCCCGGGCATTGTTCAGGGTGCCGCTCGCATAGCACGCATGCCATGATTGAAAATGCCTGTAGCCACGTGTCAAAGGTTCTGGGCAACCTCCTATAAGACCGTCCTTCACGTAGACTCCTCTCTCCTGAGTCCATTTGTCTGGACATAGGCAGCAGAGAGAACAATTCGACAAACTCCCTCCTCCAAATTTTTTCTTTAATTTCCTAGGTTAAATGCGCCCCCAGGTTGTCCAGCTCACATAAGACGATTGGTCTCATGGCTCCGTCTGAGGCTACTGCCTTGGTGCTGCTTGCTTGCGGGCCCAGCCCGCTCACAGTGACCGGGGGGCCTAGTGCCGCCGGCTCCACATTGCTTGCGCTATTGGACTGCTCTGCCCAAGCCCCTCTGGCTAGCCCTCCTATCCACGTGCCCATCTCCTGCTCGCTTACCGCGATGTTATGTGTGGCTAAGAGGGCCTTAAGGGACCCCAGAAATCCCCCTTTAGTGTGTGGCAGTATACATTTGTCTGCTATCTCTACTCCACTAACTGCCTCACCTGCTTCTGGGAGCCTCGGAGTGGATACTGCCAACGGGGTGTCCCTACGTCTTTCTTGACGTCCTGGGGATTCCGACCGTCTGGCCCTCCGCGGGCTCCATCCTCTTTCCGATCCGCAGGCACAGCTGCATCGGCAGGATCTCCTGCTCCTTGATCTTGATCATGACCTGTGGGTGCAAGAGGAACAGTCACTAGCTCTCCGTGACCTGCATGCCCGTGCCCATACCGTTTGTTCCTCCCTTGAGGACTGGTCCTGGTCACCTAAGCTTGCGCGGCTGGAATGGGCTAGTGCCGCAGGCTCTGCACTTTGTACCAGTAACCTGGGAACTGCTTGGGGCGTTGCAAATTCTACCTGTGGGTCAGGATTAGTCACTTTTTGCTGTGGCCTAACCGTAACGCCCTCAGTCTCTGTCCTCTGTCGTCTTAGGGGAGTATGGGTAAATAGCAGCGGGCTGTACCTGCTTGTGGTCTTCCTAGCTCTGGTGGGGCGCGCCGGCCTCGCCACCGCCGCTGTTACGGGCATGTCATCGATCATGACCATGCTGTCCTGGCTGTTCATCTCTCTGACCACTCTGTCTCTTCTCTCACGTGTGGTAACCGTGTCCATCTTCTTGCCGCTGCTGCGTCCCTGCAAAGCACCAGAAGCGCTGTTACTATTGGGGTGAGAGGGGACCGCATGGTCGGCACCTTTTAGGTCTGTAGGAGCTTTTTTAGGGCTCCTGTCTTTACTTTTACCCCCTGCGCCCCCTTTTTGGGGTGGTAACGGGGTGTTCTTTACTCTTTGCCGCGGCCGGAGCCCTTTAGGCAAAATGACTGGTGGTGGCCGGAGTTCTAGGCCCTCACCCTCACCGCCCGTGGGAACGGCTCTCTCTTGTCTGAGGGGTAAAGGGTCTTGGCTAACCTGCCCCGTATTACCCCTGTCACCCGTGGCCTGGTCATCCACTGGACGGTGGTCTAGTGGCTCTGCATGGAAAGGGGGGGAGACAAGCCCAACGGCACCCCAAATATTGTCTAGGCCTCCAGCAACTACATGCTGAGCCTGTCCAATGTAATGGGGGCCTCCTACAGAAGGCATGGGAGGGCCCAGCCTGTCCTGCACCCACCTGACCCCTTGGCTTAAGGCACGGGTCCTAACATCAGCCAGCAAGGCCTCTAGCTCTAAAGCATTCATGCCCCAGGCACACAAAGCCCCCCTGGACAATACAAAACGGACCACGAGACAGGAAAAGACACAAAAAAGACACACAAAACAAGCAGACAGCGCTCTCACACTACCCCTTATATGCTTCTCTAAAGCTGGGGTGTAATCTCAGACTTTAACCTCCTACTTGAATATATATGTGCAGGAGCCCTCAGACCTCCGTCCGTTTTCCATGGAGACCGCGCCGAACTGACTCCCGGCGCGCGAATGCGGCGGAAGTCCCGCTCCCGCCGCTTCTGATTGGCTGTTGCGCCTTACAGGCTCCGCTGGGTCACGAGATGCTGCGGGCTGACCCTGGGAGCCTGTGCAGCCTCCGCGTCGGCATTACCTCCCTTATCCCAGGGTTTAATGAATATCATGCTATTGTTTTGTACTTCTTTAAGAGCTACTCTTTTTTATAGATAGTTTGTTCTGATTGCTCCTTTTCAATTCATTATATTATATTTTTAATTCCTTCCATTTTTTTTCCTTTTTCCTTTTAAGTAAAGTTATAAAAAAAAGTGTTTGATTTCAATATATAATTAAATCTTCTTGCCATTTTCTTTGGTTTGAAGATATAAAGGTATACTAGTAACGATAGAAGAAGAATTAAGTTCCTTGGGGCTGAGACAAAAAACTCCCCTCTGACTACCTTTATTATACTTCTCATCTACATACTTTGTCTCTAAAGAGGATTTTGGGAGTTATAGTCTTGTTATGAAGTTGCTGATATCAAGTAGAAGCAAATCAGTCACAATTCCAATTCATTGAGCTGAGGTGAGTTATTCAGTCTTCTAGGGATGTTCACAAATTTACGATTCTTAATGTGTGATACCATAACAAGAAAGTTGGGGAGTTCTCAGGTCACCCCAAATAAGGCATTTGCAAGATTTTGAATTCTACCAGTGAAAACAATATAGCAGCTATTAGTCCTCTCCCCCTCCCCTCTCTCTCCCCTCCCTCTTTCTCTGCCCCCTCCCTCCCCTCTTTCTCCCCCTCCCTCTCTCTCTCTCCTCTCCCTCTCTGCCTGTTCGCTCCATCTTACCCTCCCTCTCTCTCTCTCCCACCCTCCCTCTTTTGCTCTCTCTACCCCTCCCTCTCCATCCCTCTCTCTCCCCTCTCTCCATCCCTCCTTTCTTTCTATCCTTTCCTCCCTGCTCCTCTCTCCCTCTATGCCTCCTCTCCCTCTGCCCCCTCCCTCTGTCCCACTCCCTACCTCTCTCTCTCCCTCCATCCCTCTGTCTCACTCTCTCTGCCCCATCCTCCCTCTATCTCCCCCTCCTTCCCTCCATCTCTCTCCCCCTCCTCCCCTCCTTCTCACTCCCCTCCTTCCCTCTTTATCCCCCCCCCCCCCCAGCTTCCCCCTTTGCACCGCATAGTAGATATGAGTAGCATCTGCACAGTAGCCATCATGCAGGCATTACTCATACTACAAATTATAGTGATAACTATCTTATTTTTGGCTCAATAATAATATATAGCGTAGTGACTAAATATTCTGCTAAATAACATGTTCGACTATCTTTGATACCAGCTAGCAAATATCCCACAGCAAAGTAACACTTATGTTACTACTACATTCAAAACCAGACACTTTTTGGAAGAGCTATACAGAAAATATAGTAAGGAATATTAGCTGAAGTGATAAGGCATTGATTTAGCATGGATACAAAGGTTCGGGACATGTTGCTCACCAAATATCCTGCCTATAAAAGATTTTTTTTGGCATTACCCGGCTTCAGACTGGCTTCAAAAGAAGTCTAGAAGTTTTGCATTTTCAGACTCCCTTATTAGTGGGAAAATGTTTTGAACTAGACACAAGCTTCAATAAAAATGATTATTTGAACCAACCTTTCAGTAGACTAATACACAATAGTGTATTTGTCAGAAGGTGTACCACCCTGCCTGTAAAGCTATTCCTGGGTTCCTTGCCCTTTCAGTAGGTAGTTCTTCCTCACATTGGTTATTCCATGTGTCAGATCGTGACCTCTTGTTCCAGCCCCTGTTTCAGTGTAAGTATCTGTGTATGTTGGAGCTGCGCAGTCCAGGGGCCAGGCTGCAACGTGTTCCTTTTGGATCTTGAACAACTCTCTTTGAACTTGTTTTGAATGAATATCTCCATGGGAATTAGGACTGTGAGTCCTCCTCATGTGACCTGGCTCTCACCCTGTACTGGGCTCTGAGGAAAAGGTTAAACTAGCAATGCAGGCCAGAGCTGTGTCTTATTACATTTTTCCTTGTGATTTACTTATGTGTGCTGTTAAATCATTCTATATGTTGTTATATTCTGAATATTAATATATCTCTGTGCATTATATGTGTTTGAGTGTGCCTCTATGAGTGTGTGCATGAGTGTGCAGGGGTGTATTCCTGTGTTAGTGTTTGCCTGGATTTAAATTAGATGTTTGAGCATATATGAGAGTGTAGGAGCATAAGTCTGTGTGAGTGTATGTGAATATATGTACATGACCAAGTGGACAAATGTGCCCATGTACAATGGATGTGCATTTGTGTACATGCATTCATGTGAGTGATGGAATGTTGGTTGCTGCCTAGTTGGCCTAATGGGTAATCCGGCCATGACTAGGTGCTTGGTTGTAGGGGATCCAGTACACTGGGCGAAGAGCTGGCCATCGCCAGGGGACAGTGGACATTTACAGTAGGTGTGAATGGGGAACTAGGCTGGGCATATGGAGGGTCATGAACACCAACAGAATGAGTGTCTCCACTCCTGATCTGATCGGATATAACCTGAAAAGCCAGGATCAAAGGGCCAATTAGCCTGGGTAGTAAGAAAGGCTCCATGACCAAGGAGAATGATTGGGGGGTGACATCACTTGATGGACAGGCCTCCCCACGTGGTCAGGCTGGGGGCCGGTGGAGGTTGATTAGACCGTGTTGTGCATAAATATGTTGTACCACCACCAATAAATGAGTTGTCAGTTTAAACATACATGTATTCTGAGGGAGTATAATAATTCTAATCACTGGAATTATTACTACAGACTCTGCCTGAAATTCTGATCCTAACCCATTGGGAGTAGTACTGCTGAATGTGCTTCCTGTTTTCTTGGCATTCTGTTTCTGTATCCTGATACCTGTAAAAGGCAGCTGGGTGCTGATAAAACCCTGCCAATATAGGGGTGTTCCTGTGGCTGAAAGCAGGAGGGTTTGGGGCAAACATGGTCCCCTTGCTCCTGGGTCGTCACACTCCTATTAATTCTCAAGTGCCCTCCATTTGATAAGTTGTTCAGAACTACAAAAATGCTTTTTATTAAAATCCATCTTTAATGTGTTTTTATATATCTGTTATATATCTGTGTTATTCTCTCTCTGCATGTTATTATAGATCTGTGTTATTATCTCACTGAAAGAATCATTAAAAAAAGGAGCCCCTGTGCAAAAAAATATGTATTCAACTTTTATAAACTTTTTTTCTGTAGTGTAGTGCCCCCAATTCCCACTGTGCATATAAAAGTATCCCCCCTTTTTAGGAAGCTGATCAGGAGAAATCAAAATGGACGGATAGTCTTTCTTTTCAGCAAAAATCCTCATATCCCTTTTAACCTCCCAAATGTCCCTCTTATGAAGTAAAGTCCCACATTTAAGTACATATCCCTGTCTTCCAGCCCTGATCATGTCCAACTCTATTCAGTTCTATGAGAAAAGATTCAAGCCTGGAGTGCAGTTCTACATAATATACAAGCCTATAGAGCAGTGTGTGCATATTACATGACCCGTGAAAGGCCCAGTGAGTATGTCCGCGTGACATTTTGGGTATAACTTGCTCCCTGAATAATCTTGTTATGCAGAATCCTTTCTAAACCCTTAATCAATAAATAATTAGACACAACAACTTGCTTGGGGTGCATACTGGCCACAGCGTTTATTGGTAAACCCAAGTTCACGTAATAACAAACCCATTAATTAAATATACGTAAACAAGAGAGGGGAGGAGCCTGGGAACCAAGACAGTACACTCTGCGCCCTGACCCTCGTCCAGGGCCTACCATGATGGAGCATCCGTGCCCCCGTAGGGTAGGATCACCCCCACTTTACCACTGTCCCGGCGACTCCCCTCACCACCGCCTTGCTGTGACAACAACGAAATACAGGCACATCATAACTCGGCCTGAAATGAATACATATACAACTGCTAATAACGTAAACAGATTAGAGTAATATACTCGACTTATTGTATTGGTACTTTTCCATTTATTTATATATTTTTTTTTTTTTGTTTTGTTTTTTTACACATATTTTCCCATTTTTCATACATAAATATATATAAATATATATATATATATATATATATTTTTTTTTTTTTTTGAACACATATTTACAATTTTCAATAATTGAACACCTATGTTCCAAAATATATAAGGGATGGGTGGGTGGGATCTGCCTTCTTGGCTAGCTGGGGGCACACTGACAAAACAGGCGCCAAACCTCTAGGTAGCCCTGCCCCCCAGCTAGCCACTCCTATCCTACCCTACTCCCGCTCCTACCCGGGTCACGGCCCTGCCCCCCAGCTAGACACTCCTACTCTACCCTACTCTCGTTCCTGCACGGGTCACGTTGCCCTCCTACCGACCCCAGGAGGCCTGGGGCGGTCTACAGCCAGTCAGGAACCTCATATATTAGGGATTCATACGTTTATTTATTAACTTTTGGGCAATAAAATCAGTATATATGAATAATGCAAAATCAATGTAGGTGCTAAAATGTAATTGTTACGTTTAGTACTTTGGACTTCAGCAGTTCTGCTCTTCTCCACCCCTTGTCAGGTGATCTACCTTGGAGTCTCCTGAAAAGTCTTTATCTGTTGTCCTGGCTACAGTATCTGCCTCCTACCCTGCTGTGGCTATTGTAGGGGAATGTACAATGGACAAAAAACTAATTTCAGGGCAGCCTCATGGGCACCTGCTTTTTTGGCTAGTGGACACCTAAAATCAGGTTGAGAGAAACATATCTACTGTAAGCTACAATACTAAATTCAAATGTACATTTTAAAAGCTACACTGAATTTGTATTCTGCAAATACTGATTTTATTGGTAGTCAGCTATCTAATAAAGAAATTAAACCTTATTGTTTAACTACTACAGTGGCCCTTTAAGTGTGTGAAGTTTTGAAGAAAATATGTGTCCCTCTCTGACATCTTCGAATACATAAATGGCAGATTACAATGCAGCATTACTGCATATAAAAGGAATACAATTTATTTACATTCTAAAATCACTTTGTTATCAAGCATAGACATTAAAAATATATATAAAAAACTGCCCACAGTGGCCCTTTAAGCCTGCATAGCATCTAACATGCCACCCCACCTACCCTGTCCATACCCACAACCTATGAATTGTGTTACTTTATAGTGGAGGTTTCTGCGCTATCATCTCCATTTTTCACAGCTAATACACCCACAGACGTAATCACTACTTAACCCTCTACTCCCTTCTCAAACACTTGTCAAGCTCTTGATTGTCCCTTTTAATTCATTCACCTTTTGTTTCATTATTCCTTTAGTCTGTAGGCTTGCAAACTCTCAGTCATGCAAGGCACTTTGTATAAACAAGCAGTCATTGATTCATATTCCTGTGCTGGGCACAATCAGTGATACATGGCAGGCAGTTGTATCACTCTATTGCCTGAGAACCTGATAAAAAATGCTATAAGTGCTGAGTCAGTGCGGCTCCCTTCCTGTTCCCAGGAACTTATTGCAGGGACATGTCGATATCACTCCCACGACTTGATAATGAACTTTGTCCTTTGAGTTGGTGCCACCAACGTGACATTGTGGGCAAACTGGCAGGGGCTGAGCCGGGAGCAGTCTGAACCTGTGTAATTTTCATTCAACTCTATTTAATGATTTAAAGGAACCCTGTGCTTAAAGGGTCACCCCAAATTCAAGTTGTGGTTTTTAAATATTATTCTTAAAGAACATGAAAGACTGGCTATCCATATTGTTGTGTTATACATATTTTTCTAATGGAATCAGCCTATGTTGCTGTTCCATGTATATCCAAATGAGCAGCTCACAAATATTAATTAGCTGCTTTGATATTATATTTAGCTTTGCAATCTGCTTGTCTGCCTCTGTGGTGGCCAAAATAAAGACATGCAATGTTATCTGGCAGTTAGACCTCTCCAACCCTTATCAAGCACCTGAGCAGCACATTACTATATTTATCCACACATTACCATTCTGAGCCGCACATTAGCATTCTGAGCCGCACATTAGCTTTACCAGAGCTGAAAAGTCAATTATAAATATTTCAGAAATGATTTACTGTTGGGAAAAACTGCTAGTACAATGTATAGCCTGTTTTTAATGCTCTTTAATATGAAATCAACTTCCTGTTGTGGTGACAGATTTCCTTTAACGGGCAACTGTAGCTTGGTTAAAACATCACATGCTTATGAAGTATGTTACAAAACAACAACATTAGTAGATATTTAATAGAGAATTCCATCTTGGACTGCTAGACTTCCTGTAGCTTGAAGGGGAATCTTAATCTTCTGTTGCTAAGGGGCTATCTGTAGTGGCAGCTTTAACCAGAACTGAATAGAGATCTCTTGAATAGTTTATTTCTATATAACAGTATTCCTTTAAGATAATGTATTAAGCAATATCAACCTTATTGCTTTGTATGAAAAACAAATGACATGATATCTAATAAACTTTAATGTTATCATGCAGAACATGCTCCTCCCTCACCTGGTTTGGTATATTGTTGCCTATGATGTACATGGAATCAGAAAGTAGCTGTACAGACATAATGCTAGTAATACTGCTAGCCAAATCCGTATCCAAATAAGCCAATATCAGCTACAAACCTGTGAGAAGCAAAGTCTGCATAAACACTGAAAAGACACGCCTGTAAAAGATAAGCACGGAGTATTTGTTACTAACTAATGGTTTTGTTTATGATACTATATGTGTAAGACATTGAATACACCCATCCAGTATATGGCGCTGTGTGGACTTTGTGGCCTGGCTTCCATCCTCCAACCTTTTGTTCTCTTGACGTGGGAGAGAGTTTCACAGCTGGGACTTTCCACTGGAATTTGAGATTCTTGCTGTAATAGAAAAAACAGCCAGCTTCAAATGTGGATCACACGGAGGAGGAGAACAGGACAATGGCCGGCCTCTGTGTGTGATGTGGAAAGGTCACCGAATGTAGGAGGCCAGGCGGGGCAGAGACTGATGTGGCCTGGATACAGGGCCAATACACTGAGGATATAGTGAATACTTCATAAGGGGGAAAATGTTTTAGAAAGTTGCAAAATAAATACAGACTTCATTTTTTAACTGTTATGTGCAATGTTGTTCTAATGGGATGAGACATTTGCTTCCCCCCCCCCCCCCCCCCCCAGATCAAAACGATTAAGATCCAATGTTCTGGAGGTCGAAGTCACAAACGGAGCATCTGCTAAAAGGGGGTACAATGTGGATATAGTGGGAATACAGGGGGTACAATTGGGTTATAGTGAGGATACAGGGGGTACTATGTGGATATAGTGACTATACAGGGAGTACAATCGGGTTATAGTGAGGATACAGGGGGTATAATGTGGATATAGTGGGAATACAGGGGGTACAATTGGGTTACAGTGAGGATACAGGAGGTACAATGTGGATATAGTGACAATACAGGGAGTACAATAAGGTTATAGTGAGGATACAGGGGGTAAGAAGGGGATATACCGACAATACAGGGGGTACAATCGGGTTGTAGTGAGGATACAGGGGGTACTATGTGGATATGGTGAATATACAGGGAGTACAATTGGGTTACAGTGAGGATACAGGAGGTACAATGTGGATATAGTGACAATACAGGGAGTACAATAAGGTTATAGTGAGGATACAGGGGGTAAGAAGGGGATATACCGACAATACAGGGGGTACAATCGGGTTGTAGTGAGGATACAGGGGGTACTATGTGGATATAGTGACAATACAGGGAGTACAATAAGGTTATAGTGAGGATACAGGGGGTAAGAAGGGGATATAGTGAGAATTCAGGGAGTACAGTGGGGTTATAGTGAGGATAAAGGGGGTAAGAAGGGGATACAGGGGGTACAATGGCTGTATTGTGAGGATACAGGAGGTAGAGTAGTGATATATTGAAGATACAGATAGTACAGTGGGTTATAGTGATGATACAGGGGGTAAGAAGGGGATACAGGGAGTACAATGGCTGTATTGTGAGGATACAGGGGGTAGAGTAGCGATATATTGAAGATACAGATAGTACAGTGGGTTATAGTGATGATACAGGGGGTAAGAAGGGGATACAGGGAGTACAATGGCTGTATTGTGAGGATACAGGAGGTAGAGTAGGGATATATTGAAGATACAGATAGTACAGTGGGTTATAGTGATGATACAAGGTTGTAAATTCTCTCTTCTCCAGAGCTGTATATAGGTCTTCTGTCAGCTGCAGACAGATGTAACCCCTCTGCCCTAGTTCATGTACAATGCAGACTATTACATCCTACATCCTGCACTGTGTAGATTGGACAGAAATCATTGTATTGTACATAAATTCCAAAAAACTGGCCATGGAGACTGAGAACAATACAACTGGAAGGCAGATATTGGGCCCGATGTACTCTGGAAGGAGCTCTGTATTTATATAGGACATGTGTACCAACAGTTGACATCTATAGGAGTCACTTCACCCTTTGGACATATTACCCATGTTGTTATGGGCACAGGGAAGGGGCATAATCCAAGACAATTACATAGAGGCAAAGTTCAACAGTTCTCACTTTATGGGAAGGCAAAGATTAGATGTTTAACCCTTTCAGAACAAATCAGCACATAATATGAAAGCAGGACGTGTGTGTAAGTGCAGGCTGTCTCACAATACTGCAGTATATAATTGTGTGTCTGCACAGGGTTCAGGTTATTCACCCCAACTTGGCACGCTCACAAGGAGTGTGCTTATTACATCTCCTACAATCCTTATTTAAATCTCTGATCCATGATCGCCATATCATGTGAACATTGTGTAAGACCTGATCTGGAGGTTGACACTCAGACAACAATCTTAGTGGGGAATATATCTAAATCCTCAATGGCTGTGCACACCCACCCCTTTCTCTTTACTTATTGGTGGCTAAGATAGCCTCTCTTCAGGATATTTCGGGAGCTGTAATACTGCTTTTGCCCCTCTGTTATATTACTTATAGCCGGAGAACAAGTACTAAGGTCCTGTTTGAGAAATATGTCAACCCTACTTCTCTATGTGTTAAGAAATATGGTGTCTAGGTGGGCTCAGACAGACACACAGATGCTACTACTTCTAACCAACTCTGGAAGTAATGACTAAACAATGCCCCACCAGGAGACTGCTGAGGCACCAGCTGCCCCCCCCCCCCCCGTGCCAGCCTCTGCCTACCCAAAAAGGTGCCAAGTTCAGTCATGCAGTGCCAGGCTTCCATAAGCATTCATGTCATGATCCCAGGCAGTCTTGTGTGTGTCTGGAAAATAAAATCACTATAGAATTATATGTTTATCTCTGGTGCTTAATACTTAGATAACAAAGCACTTCAACTGAGTGAAAAGCAAAAAACATTGGTAGGAGGTCATTTTTACACAGGGTGCAGCCACAGCAAACACTTTCCTTATTACATTTAAACAAAACTGTATTTAATCTCACCCGTAAGCCTTCATTATTTTAAGTAAGGCTTTTCTCTGTCCCTATAACATGCAGTCTGCTCTGATATTCAGTATCTACTATGGAGTACTGTCAATGCCTCTGCCATGGCCAGATTACCCATTAGGCCAACTAGGCAGCCGCCTAAGGGAGCTTTCCTGTGAGGGGCGCCACTTAAAAAAAATGGTTCCCGGCCTAAAAAAAAAATGAAATGCTGCAGTTCATAGACTGGCTACTAGGGGGTAATCACCTAGAACATGAGAATTACTACTGGAAAAGAAACTTAAATGCACAGAAAAGGCAAAAATGGGCCTGTGCATAGCCTACATACTCACTCACAGGGGCTTCTCCACTTCACTGCCTTGGGGCTCCAAAAAGGTAGATCTGGCCTCTGACTACACTTATTACACAAATGAAAAACACACATTTGAATGTATATAATTACAAATTGTTGACATAAATAAAAATAATGATAAGACTTTAATATCTAAAATTTCTATGGCCATTATGATTTTACAAGCTGGGTATGCTATTCCTCCTTATTACCCTCACTGCAAGATTTAATCACCTTTCATAAAGAAGATTACAGAGAGGGAAGACCTTTTTAGGTAATCCGTGACTAAAATTGCCACCTTTCCAACTCAATTATCTAACACATCGCTATTTTTTTTTTTTATAGCAACCAGTTGTAATTATATTTTTTAGAATACAGCCATAAATCCTAATTCTTAGTACGACAGATACATTAGTGCCCATTGGCAAATTATACAGAGATGGACGTTTCAGTGGTATTTAAATAACTGCATATTGTGGGCTAAGGAATTCACACTACAGTGTCATGCTGTTAGACAGCAAGCAGACAGTATCGGTTTCTGGTTAAAAAGCTGGAAAAAAACACCAACTGACAGGATTTCCATGTGTATCAGCGTTCATAATAGGACATGACTGGTAGAATCAGTGGGGGAGCAAGGGAATGGAGGGCCCCAGGCAAAAAAAAAACAAAAACAATTTTGGGCCCCTCACTTTTATCTCCAGTTTTAGTTCCACTATTTCACTCCACATTTTATCTCTTTTTATATCCACTTTTTATCTCCAGTTTTATCTCCACATTTTTATGTCCAGTTTAATCTAAATTTTTTAATTCAATTTTTTTTTTAATTGTCAATTGTATTTCCCGTTTTAATGCCACTTGTATCTCCAGTTGTAACTTCCCTTCTTATTTCCACCAGTCTCTCTAAGCATCAGTAGCCATCTTCACATAGCACCCAGTCCACCTCAACATCCTCCCCCACACAGCACCAACCACTCTTAGCATCCATTTACATAGCACCCAGTCCTGGTCAGCAGCCATCCCCTATCAGCACCCATCTCACAGACCATCCATTCCTATTTTCTTTGTTTGCCCTTAACATCCCTCCCGTACTTTGCTGTGATCCAGCTCTTACTCTTTCACCTCTTCCCTGATACATATCCCCCGAGTGCTGAACTGCTCCACACTGTCACCTCTCTTTTTTAAACAGGTACAGACCTAAAAGGGGGATGGGGGGCAGCCAAGGAGGCTCATGGGGCGCAGGGGGGGTCAAGGGGGCCTTGGAGGGTTAGGGCGGGGGGATTCCTTGGGGGCCCTATACTACAGAAAGTAATTAAATGGAAAAAAAAAATATACACAGTGCTGCTCGCCAAGAGGAGGGCCGTGGTGCATTGCACCACTGGTAGCTCCGCCAATGGGTAGAATGTAAAAATAACAAATGTGTAAATATTGACAGTTTAGTGTTTTGTTTTTTTGTGTCTTTTAAAACACATCATGTCTGCTTGTTGTCTAACAGCATGCCAGTTTGTTCTCTGTCCCTGTGTGTTATGTAGGAGTTGGGGGCGATGTGTTTTGTGGCTCCACATTTCTAAGGTATAAAGCTGTTACATGGCTGAGCGCTTTGCTTACACAGTGTCCAGTCTCACCCAGGACACACTGTGCAATTCTCTGTTATGAGAGTTCAGCTTTGTGTAGTTAATTCCAGATGTGAAATGCAGAATATGAGCTGGCGGAGGCGGGTGGAGGGGCCAGGCGCAGGAGATGTACTGCTTAAAGTGACAGGCCTTCTCTGGATCCAAATGAGCTGCTGGTGATGATATGAAGAAATGATGGGGCGGTGATATCCTTGATTCAAACACTGGATACCAAGGCAAAAAGGGTTAACATTTCATATCTACAGTATATCCAGAAAATGAATGCAGGAGCGGAAGCAAATATGATGTTGGATAGAGATAGATAGATGATAGATAGATAGATAGATAGATAGATAGATAGATAGATAGAGATAGATAGATAGATAGATAGATAGATAGATATAGATAGGTGTTTCTCCTTAGGCCCACGAGGCCCAAGCCTAGGGCAGCAACATTTCTGGGGGCAGCAGCCTGCCAGAAGATGCAGTGCAGTACATTTAAATAATATTAAAATAATAATAATCATTTAAATAGGTTTGCATATGCACAGAAATGTATATATGCAGTGATTTGTCTATCTGTAAGTGTACTTGACATTTTCTGACATACTATATATGTATATATATATATAGTATACATGTAGGCATTATGATTTGAGACATAGAACAAGTCTGGATGGGCTACACCTAGATAGATAGATAGATAGATAGATAGATAGATAGATAGATAGATAGATAGATAGCACTGTATTACCAGACACACATGCCATGGCGCACTTTTTGATGAGCCAGTCCCATACAATAACAAGCCCAGACGCCGTATTACTCTCACATGAGATCAATAAGCTCTAGTGATGAATAGACATCTATTTATCAGAGTAAATGAAGCTTCCACTCTGTGTGTACTTTATACAGAGCACATAAGGAATAAACACAAGCTCCCATTGTATATTTCCTTTGCATGTTGTTTGCGCACATTAAACACTGGGGTTCCTCTCATCCCTTCTGGTTGCCGTGTTATGGACCAAATCGCTCAATGCTACATTTAAAATATGCTATGTGTATTTTCTGTGTGATTTCTTCCCAAACCTATTAGGATCACAAAGGGTAAAATAAGCTTTTTTTCTAACGCTCTTTAACAAAACCCTATTGTTGATCCATTCTTTGCTTTCACATGCAAGAATGTATTTACTGAAAGAAAAGGCTGAAATGTGACCCAAGAGGAGGAGGCCAAGAGATCCTGCATCCACATGTATATATAGAGACAGGTGTCTCACCAGAGGCCCTCGGTCAGGAATAAGTATCGTACTAATATGTATGAAATATTGTATTTATATACTACCTATTGCTCCTATTATTTCCTATTATTTACACCAAGGGAAAATAAATATAGATAAAGTGCCCATACAGAATAAATCAATCTGAGACAAAAAAAATTAACAAACTAGCAAAACACTTTATTTTTTACCAAGATATTTACAACAAAATGTTTTAATTTTTTTTAGTTTTAATAAATAGTTTAAAGCTAGACCCACCGACCCAAACTGTTTTGGTTGGCCACTATATGCCCCAAATTAGTTTTTGAGTCACACAACAACTTTTTATACTGTGATGGCCAAAGATATATTCTTATATTGTGTATTAGAGTCTTATGCTCTTGCAGCTTACTCTAGGTTGAGCAAACAAAAAAATCATCTATGTAAAAGAATGCAAAAACAGTGAATTTGGTAGTGTGAGTGTAAAAACACTACATAGGGCTCTATTCTATTGCCCAAATCGTAAATGTATACTATTGCCACATATTCTATTAGCAACTCGCAATCTGATTACGAGTTCCCCGCAAACAATCACTCAGGGCCTGCCAAAGACGCAAAACCGGCCTTAGACCTCCATTGGTTTTAGCCGAGCTCGAATATTACGAGGTCTAAATAATTAAAGTTACACAAAATTGATATTCTATAAGACCTGTAGCTCTAGCTTGCAAATACAATTTAACCCACAACTGAAAAAGGTATTACTTTTCTCTGAAAAATATTACGAGTATTAAAAAGGGCTCGCAAAGGGTTTTTCAAACACTTATTAGAGCTGTAACAGCAATCAAACACGCAGTACTGTACTTTAAAAGCATAGAAACACATTATAATTAATTGCACAACAGTCTCAAACCCACAAATATGCAATAAAAAAAAATATTTTTAAATGTTATTTCTGAGTAATATTGAAACTCAAGGGATTAATACATATCATGATATCCACATGCACTAAAACAGACGATCTAATGCATTTTATAATGTGCTTGATTGCATGTCCGATATGCAAATAATACGTATTGGCTCTAATTAATTCATAGCCTCCAATTGCAGAATACGTGTAACTTCCATGTTTTACTGACATCATGATGACGGACTCATTTACTATTGGCTGTGTCTAAGTAGTAAATTCAGGGCTTGCTTAAATTTTGTCAGATCATATGATCACGTCCCCTGAAATCCTACTTAAAAAGGCAGGGTTTACGTGTTTAGGCTTAAGGAAGTAAATTGCAGGCTTGAGTAAATGGAATACATTTAAACATTTAGAGAAAAAACACTACAGCAAAAATTACGGGTTAGAGGCATTTGTGAGCTTGTAATAGAATAGGGCCCATAGTCATGTACAAAAAGTTTAATGTACAGCAGTTTGTGGAGGGATTCAAACAGCGAGCAACCCCTAAATATAATGCTTATAACTAAATGCTTATCAACTAAGCATCAATTTTGAATAGGAAAACACTTTTTCCACCTGCTTATAAGAAACTCTCTATAAAAGTCCCACTGTTTATATTTAACACATTGTTGCTAATTGGCCACTTTTACACAATACAGAACAATGTACACATTTTGGATTAATTAAAATATCCTGTTTCATATTTGCATACTTATTTGAATTACATATTTATGGAAATACTGTTAAATTGCAATTTCCAGGGAAAATAGTATCTAACCTTTATTTTTCTGCATTATGCTTTATGCAACCAACTCCAGTGATTATAGTAATTATGCATAATTATTTTTTCCAAGGGTAGTAAATGGTTTATAATATTTAATTATACATATAAAGAGGTCATTTTTTATATTTTAACTTATATGTTTATGGTATATTTTTTATATAGGATTAATGTTTATATATGGCTGTTTTTTGTATTCATTTATTCATTTGAGGACTGGAATTTATTTTTAAATGACTGGAATCAAACAATCTGACATCTGTAGCATATACTTGTAATTCTTCATCCACAGTAAGGAACTCCAGAGACAGACCTCAGACAACTGCTTGAGGCCAGTCCTATAAAAGTCCCATTCCTGTGTAATTGAGGATGTGTCAGTAAATGGTCTGGTCTGGAGCAGACCCCTGAGGACACTTCATATTTCCCCAGCTGTGAGTAAGACAGTCACAATGTTATGTGCTCCTTTAGGTGAGGTGTGATGTAATATTGTGTTTAGGGTTGGAATGGCCAAAAGTCACACAATATAGTGGCATAGTCAGTACTATATGAGTTTGCCCTGATAAGATCACCATGCATTGGATTGGTAATCAGCACTGTGTGAGCTTGTCTTGATAATGTGCAATCATTCGGGGACCCACTATTACACAGCAACAACTGTCTGAGCCTGTCCTGATAATGTGCAGCCAGGAACTCACCTTACCATAAAATCCTAGTACTGTCTGAGGCTGTTCTGAAAATGCAATCAAGCGGTCATCCTCCAACGTTAGATAGACACCCAGCACTGCTTGAGCCTGTGCTGTTATTGTGCAGTCAGGCAATAACCTAATATTAGACAACAACCTGTGACCCAACATATGACACAAGCTACTATCTGACCCTGCCTCGATAATGTGCAATTAGTATGTCACCTCACAATAGACCCCCAACACTGTCTGAGCCTGTCTATTATATTGTCAGGGTATAGGTTACCTTACATTACACTGTAAGTAATACCTGAGCCTGTCCAGTTATTGTACAGCCAGAAGGTCACCTTACAATAAACACAGAGCACTGTCTGAGCCTGTCAAGATTCAGTGCATGGTGCAGGTTACCCTGAGCCTGTCCTGTTATTGCACAGTCAGCAGTTCACCGTACTACTGTCTGAGCCTGTCCTGTTATTGTGTCATTAACAGTTCACTTCCCAATTAACAACCGGCACTGGCTGAGTATGTCCCATTTCTGTGCAGGTTACCCTAGTTTACACAGTCTGCACTGTCTGAACCTTTCCTGTTTTTGTACAGTAAGCAGGTCACCGTACTACTGCCTCAGCCTGTCCTGATAACATGCACTCAGGAGATCACAGTCCAGCAGTCACCCACACCCAGACCTATATGAGCCTGCCCTGTTATTATAGTCATCATGTTGGCCAGCGTTAGACGCTCATCCTCAGCCCCTGCTTGTCACCTCTGTATTACATCAGCCTGTTTGGTAAAAGGGGGGGGGGGGGGGGGGCAGGCAGGGATGTGCTGCAGGCTCACTGGATATTATTTACTCAGGTGGGGAGAGGATTCTTTGGAAAAAACAAAGCAATTTTCCTTGTTTAAATATCTGTGTTATTGACCATAAAACGTCTGCACATGAAAGGTTAGAGCGCGTGCACACAGCTGTATGTAGAGCATCTTCCTGCCCAGATGTGCTGCCCCTGGAGAGGTAGAATGAGCTCTGTGATGGGGGGAGAGTGGAAAATAAGGGCAGAGAACAAAATAATACAAGCTGACGGGGACATTACTTTGATTCTGTGTCCAGCTAACAGGAAAATCAGTTTGGATCACAAATGTGGAAAAAGTGGAATAATCTGAGGTTTAGCAGTAACTTGCGGACAGGAGGTCACCCAACAAAAGCCTGAGTCTGTCCTGATAACCTGCAGTCACCCTACATTCAGCTGCCTGCACTACCTGAGCCTGTCCTGATAACCTGCAGTCACCTTACATTCAGCTGCCTGCACTACCTTAGCCTGTCCTGATAACCTGCAGTCACCTTACATTCAGCTGCCTGCACTACCTGAGCCTGTCCTGATAACCTGCAGTCACCTTACATTCAGCTGCCTGCACAACCTGAGCCTGTCCTGATAACCTGCAGTCACCCTATATTCAGTTGCCTGCACTACCTGAGCCTGTCCTGATAACCTGCAGTCACCTACATTCAGCTGCCTGCATACCTGAGCCTGTCCTGATATCCTGCAGTTATCTTACATTCAGCTGCATGCACTACCTGAGCCTGTCCTGATACCCTGCAGTCATCCTACATTCAGCTGCCTGCACTACCTAAGCCTGTCCTGATAACCTGCAGTCACCCTACATTCAGCTGCCTGCACTACCTGAGCCTGTCCTGATAACCTGCAGTCACCCTACATTCAGCTGCCTGCATTACCTGAGCCTGTCCTGATATCCTGCAGTTATCTTACATTCAGCTGCATGCACTACCTGAGCCTGTCCTGATAACCTGCAGTCACCCTACATTCAGCTGCACGCACTACCTGAGCCTGTCCTGATAACCTGCAGTCACCCTACATTCAGCTGCCTGCAGTACCTGAGCCTGTCCTGATAACCTGCAGTCACCCTACATTCAGCTGTCTGCACTACCTTAGCTTGTCCTGAAAACCTGCAGTCACCCTACATTCAGCTGCCTGCACTACCTGAGCCTGTCCTGATAACCTGCAGTCACCCTACATTCAGCTACATGCACTACCTGAGCCTGTCCTGATAACCTGCAGTCACCCTACATTCAGCTACATGCACTACCTGAGCCTGTCCTGATAACCTGCAGTCACCTTACATTCAGCTGCCTGCACTACCTGAGCCTGTCCTGATACCCTGCAGTCATCCTACATTCAGCTGCCTGCACTACCTAAGCCTGTCCTGATAACCTGCAGTCACCCTACATTCAGCTGCCTGCACTACCTGAGCCTGTCCTGGTAACCTGCAGTCACCCTACATTCAGCTGCCTGCACTACCTGAGCCTGTCCTGGTAACCTGCAGTCACCCTACATTCAGCTGCCTGCACTACCTGAGCCTGTCCTGATACCTGCAGTCATCCTACATTAAGCTGCCTGCACTACCTAAGCCTGTCCTGTTACCCTGCAGTCATCCTACATTCAGCTGCCTGCACTACCTAAGCCTGTCCTGATACCCTGCAGTCACCCTACATTCAGCTGCCTGCACTACCTAAGCCTGTCCTGATAACCTGCAGTCATCCTACATTCAGCTGCCTGCACTACCTAAGCCTGTCCTGATAACCTGCAGTCACCCTACATTCAGCTGCCTGCACTACCTGAGCCTGTCCTGATAACCTGCAGTCACCCTACATTCAGCTGCCTGCACTGCCTGAGTCTGTCCTGATAACCTGCAGTCACCCTACATTCAGCTGCCTGCACTACCTGAGCCTGTCCTGATAACCTGCAGTCACCCTACATTCAGCTGCCTGCACTACTTAGCCTGTCTGATAACCTGCAGTCACCCTACATTCAGCTCCTGCACTACCTGAGCCTGTCCTGATAACCTGCAGTCACCCTACATTCAGCTGCATGCACTGCCTGAGCCTGTCCTGATAACCTGCAGTCACCCTACATTCAGCTGCCTGCACTACCTGAGCCTGTCCTGATACCTGCAGTCACCCTACATTCAGCTGCCTGCACTAGCCTGAGTCCTGTCCTGATACCCTGCAGTCACCCTACATTCAGCTGCCTGCACTACCTGAGCTGTCCTGATAACCTGCAGTCACCCTACATTCAGCTGCCTGCACTACCTGAGCCTGTCCTGATAACCTGCAGTCACCCTACATTCAGCTGCCTGCACTACCTGAGTCCTGTCCTGATAACCTGCAGTCATCCTACATTCAGCTGCCTGCACTACCTGAGCCTGTCCTGATAACCTGCAGTCACCCTACATTCAGCGGCCTGCACTACCTGAGCCTGTCCTGATAACCTGCAGTCAGCCTACATTCAGCTGCCTGCACTACCTGAGCCTGTCCTGATAACCTGCAGTCATCCTACATTCAGCTGCCTGCACTACCTGAGCCTGTCCTGATAACCTGCAGTCACCCTACATTCAGCTGCCTGCACTACCTGAGCCTGTCCTGATAACCTGCAGTCATCCTTACATTCAGCTGCCTGCACTACCTGAGCCTGTCCTGATAACCTGCAGTCACCCTACATTCAGCTGCCTGCACTACCTGAGTCTGTCCTGATAACCTGCAGTCCCCTACATTCAGCTGCCTGCACTACCTGAGCCTGTCCTGATAACCTGCAGTCACCCTACATTCAGCTGCCTGCACTACCTGAGCCTGTCCTGATAACCTGCAGTCATCCTACATTCAGCTGCCTGCACTACCTGAGCCTGTCCTGATACCCTGCAGTCACCCTACATTCAGCTGCCTGCACTACCTGAGCCTGTCCTGATAACCTGCAGTCACCCTACATTCAGCTGCCTGCACTACCTGAGCCTGTCCTGATAACCTGCAGTCACCCTACATTCAGCTGCCTGCACTACCTGAGCCTGTCCTGATAACCTGCAGTCACCTTACATTCAGCTGCCTGCACTACCTGAGCCTGTCCTGATAACCTGCAGTCACCCTACATTCAGCTGCCTGCACTACCTGAGCCTGTCCTGATAACCTGCAGTCACCTACATTCAGCTGCCTGCACTACCTGAGCCTGTCCTGATAACCTGCAGTCACCCTACATTCAGCTGCCTGCACTACCTGAGTCTGTCCTGATACCCTGCAGTCACCCTACATTCAGCTGCCTGCACTACCTGAGCCTGTCCTGATAACCTGCAGTCACCTACATTCAGCTGCCTGCACTACCTGAGCCTGTCCTGATAACCTGCAGTCATCCTACATTCAGCTGCCTGCACTACCTGAGCCTGTCCTGATACCCTGCAGTCACCCTACATTCAGCTGCATGCACTACCTGAGCCTGTCCTGATAACCTGCAGTCACCCTACATTCAGCTGCCTGCACTACCTGAGCCTGTCCTGATAACCTGCAGTCATCCTACATTCAGCTGCATGCACTACCTGAGCCTGTCCTGATAACCTGCAGTCACCCTACATTCAGCTGCCTGCACTACCTGAGCCTGTCCCGATAACCTGCAGTCACCCTACATTCAGCTGCCTGCACTACCTGAGCCTGTCCTGATACCCTGCAGTCACCCTACATTCAGCTGCCTGCACTACCTGAGCCTGTCCTGATACCCTGCAGTCATCCTACATTCAGCTGCCTGCACTACCTGAGCCTGTCCTGATAACCTGCAGTCAACCTACATTCAGCTGCTTGCACTACCTGAGCCTGTCCTGATAAAGTATAGTCTGGAGTTCATCCTACATTAGACACTGCACTTACAGTACATGTCCTTATAATGTGTAGTCAGCAGGTTGCGCCACATTAGACATTCCCTGCAATCTGAGCCTGTCCTGATAATCTATAGTAATGAGGTCATCCTTATTTTGGGCATTAGGCATTGTCCCATTCATGTGTTTACACTGTTTGAATAGATATTGCTCCTGCCCGCGCCAGTCTCACCATTTATTTTTGAAGGGGCTTGGGTGAGGTGTGCCTAAAGCAGCAGACATGCAGGGGACACCAGGCTGTCTGAAGAGTCAGTGCAGTACAATGAAATATGTTTGTATATGCACAGAGATGTGTGTATGCAGTGATATATCTGTCTGTAAGTGTACTTCAGACTTTCTGACACACACAGGGCTGGATCTACCTTTTTGGAGCCCCTAGGCAGTGAAGTGGAGGAGCCCCTGTGAGTGAGTGCACAAGCTATGCACAGACCCATTTTTGCCTTTTCTGTTGGTGTAAGTTCCCTTTCCTGCTGCAACTATTTTGTTCTAATTGGTTACCCCCTAGTAGCCAGTCTATGAACTGCAACATTTCATTTTTTTTAAGCTAGGGACCATTTTTTTTTAAGTGGAGCCCCTCACACAGAAGCAGCCCTGGACACACACATATACATACTGTACATATACAGGCATACCCCATTTAAAGTTGTAGTTGCATTCTTAGAAGGCCAAGTGCTAAATGAAACAGCGTTAAACAGGTTAATTTTAATATAGAATAAATCACAGGTAAACTTGATTTTAAAATTGCCTTTATGGCTCCGGGGAGTATCAGGTAAAAACTGTGTTATATCAAATGGGGGATGTATCAGGCAAAAACAGCTTGAATCAGTGTTAAATGGGGAAGTGTTATATACACACACATACACGCTTATTATTTGAGACACTAGCGACTTGCCCGTCAAAAAATGACGGCAATACAATTTGATGCCTGGCAATGCTGTTTGCCACACATTGTGAGCCTCTCCCCACACCTGTGTCTCTTTCCCCCCTCTCCCTCCCCTTTGTCTCTATCCCCTCTCTCCCCTGTGTCTCTTTCCCCACTCTCCCTCACCTGTGTCTCTTTTCCCCCTCTCATCCCCCCTTTGACTCTTCCCCCTCTCTCCCCTGTGTCTATTTCCCCACTCTACCTCCCTTGTGTCTCTTTCCCCCCACTCCCTCCCCTTTGTATGTTTGCCCTGCTCTCCCTACCCTGTGTCTCTTTCCCCCTCTCCCTCCCCTTTGTCTCTATCCCCTCTCTCCCCTGTGTCTCTTTCCCCACTCTCCCTCACCTGTGTCTCTTTTTTCCCCCTCTCCCTCCCCTTTGTCTCTTCCCCCTCTCTCCCCTGTGCCTCTTTCCCCCCTCTCCCTCCCCTGTGTCTCATTCCCCCTTTCCCTCCCCTTTGTCTCTTCCCCCCTCCCTCCTCTGTGTCTCTTTCCCCCTCTCCCCTGTGTCTCTTTCCCCCTCTCCCTTCCCTTTGTCTCTCCCCCCTCTCCATACACTTTGTCTCTTCCACCTCTGTCCCATGTGTCTCTTTCCCCCTCTCCCCTGTGCCTCTTTCCCCCTCCCTTCCCTGTGTCTCTTCCTCCCTTCTCCCTCCCATGTGTCTCCCCCTCCTCTCCCCTTTGTCTCTTCCACCTCTCTCTCCTGTGTCTCTTCCCCTCTCTCTCCCCTTTGTCTCTTCCCCCTCTCTGTGCTGTGTCTCTTTCCCTCCTCTCCCCTGTGCCTCTTTCCCCCTCTCCCTCCTCTTTGTCTCTTCTCCCTCTCTCCCCTGTGTCTCTTTCCCTCCTCTCCCCTGTGCCTCTTTCCCCCTCTCTGTCCCCTGTGTATCTTGCTCCCTTCTCCCTCCCCTGTGTCTCCCCCCATTTCCTCTTTGTCTCTTCCCCCTCCCTCCCCTGTGTCTCTTTCCCCCTCTCCCCTGTGTCTCTTTCTCCCCTCTCCCCTGTGCCTCTTCCTCCCCTCTCCCTCCCTGTGTCTCTTCCCCGTTTCTCCCTGGTGTCTCTTTACCCCTCTCCCCTGTGTCTCTTTCTTCCCTCTCCCCTGTGCCTCTTTCCCCCTCTCCCTCCCCTGTGTCTCTTCCTCCCCTCTCCCTCCCCTGTTCTCTTCCACCCCTCTCCCTCCCCTTTGTCTCTCCCCCTCTCTCCACTATGTCTCTTTGCCCCTCTCCCTCCCCTGTGTCTCTCCCCTCTCCCTATCGTTTCTGTCTTTTCCACCTCTTTCCCCTGTGTCTCTTTCCCCCTCTCCCCTGTGTCTCTTCCCCCTCTCCCTGTGCCTCTTTCCCCTCTGCCTCCTCTTTGTCTCTTCCCCCTCTCTCCCCTGTGTCTTTTCCTCCTCTCTCCCCTGTGTCTCTTTCCTCCTCTCCCTCCCCTGTGTCTCTTCTCCCCCTCTCCCTCCCCTTTGTCTCATCCCCCTCTCTCCCCTGTGTCTCTTTCCCCCTCTCCCATGTCTCTTTCGCTCCTCTCCCCTGTGCCTCTTTCTCCCTCTCCCTCCCCTTTGTCTCTCCCCCCTCTCTCCCCTGTGCCCCTTTTCCCCTCTCCCTCCCCTTTGTCTCTTCCCCCTCTCTCCCCTGTGTCTCTTCCTCCTCTCTCCCCTGTGTCTCTTTCCTCCTCTCCCTCCCCTGTGTCTCTTTCCCCACTCACCCTCCCCTGTGTCTCTTTCCCCACTCTCCCTCCCCTGTGTCTTTTCCTCCTCTCTCCCCTGTGTCTCTTTCCTCCTCTCTGTTTCTTCTCTCACCCACTCCTCTCCCGTTTGTCTCATCCCCCTCTCTCCCCTGTGTCTCTTTCCCCCTCCCATGTCTCTTTCGCTCCTCTCCCCTGTGCCTCTTTCTCCCCTCTCCCTCCCCTGTGTCTCTCCCCCCCTCTCCCCTGTGCCCCTTTCCCCCGCTCCCCCCCTTTGTCTCTTCCCCCTCTCTTCCCCTGTGTCCTCTTCATCCTCTCTCCCCTGTGTCTCTTTCCTCTCTCCCTCCCCTGTGTCTCTTTCCCCACTCTCCCTCCCCTGTGTCTCTTTCCCCACTTTCCCTCCTCTTTGTCTCTTCCCCTCTCCCCCTGTGCCTCTTTCCCCCCTCTCCCTCCCCTATGTCTCTTCCTCCCTTCTCCCTCCCCTGTGTCTCCCCCCCTCTACCTACCCTTTGTCTCTACCACCTCTCTCCCCGTGTCTCTTCCCCCCTCACCCCTCCCCTTTGTCTCTTCCCCCTCTCTCCGCTGTGTCTCTTTCCTCCTCTCCCCTGTGCCTCTTTCCCCCTCTCCCTCCTCTTTGTCTCTCCCCCTCTTTCCCCTGTCCCTCTTTCCCTCCTCTCCTTCCCCTGTGTCTCTTCCCCCCTCTGCCCCCCCCCTTTGTCTCTTCCACCTCTCTCCCCTGTATCTCTTTCCACCCTCTCCCCTGTGTCTCTTTCCCCCCTCTCCCTCCCCTGTGTCTCTCCCCCCTTTCCCTACCCTTTGTCTCATCACCCCCTCTCCCCTGTGCCTCTTTCCCCCCTCTCCTTCCCCTGTGTCTCTTCCCCCTCTGCCTTCCCTTTGTCTCTTCCACCTCTCTCCCCTGTGTCTCTTTCCCCCTGTCCCGTGTCTCTTTCTCCCCTCTCCCTTGTGCCTCTTTCCCCTCCTCCCCTGTGTCTCTTCCCCCTTCCTCTCCATCCCTTTGTCTCTTCCACCTCTCTCCCCTGTATCTATTTTCCCTCCCCCTCTCCCCTGTGTCTCTTTCCCCCTCTTCCTCCACTGTGTCTCTTCCCCCTCTCCTCCTTTCCCCTTTGTCTCTTCCCCCTCTCTCCCGTGTCTCTCTCCCCCCTCTCCCCTGGTCTTTCCTGCCACTCCCCTTGCGTGTGTCTCTCCCCCCTCTCCCTACCGTTTTTGTCTCTTCCACCTCTCTCCCCTGTGTCTCTTTCCCCCCTCACCCCTGTGCCTCTTTCCCCCTCTACCACCCCCTTGTCTCTTCCCCCTCTCTCCCCTGTGTCTTTCCCCCTCTCCCTCCCCTGTGTCTCTTCTCCCCCTCTCCCTCCCCTTTGTCTCATCCCCCCTCTCCCCTGTGCCTCATTCGCCCCTCTCCCTCCCATTTGTCTCATCCCCCTCCCCTGTGCCTCTTTCACCCCACTACCTCCCCTTTGACTCTTTCCCCCCTTTCCCCTGTGTCTCTTTCCCCCTCTCCCCTGTGCCTCTTTCCCCCTCTCCTCCCCTGTGTCTCTTCCCTCCTCTCCCTCCCCTTTGTCTCACCCCCTCTCCCCTGTGCGTCATTCCCCCTCTCCCTCCCCTGTGTCTTTTCTCCCCTCTCCCTCCCCTGTGTCTCTTCCACCTCTCTACCCTGTGTCTCTTTCCACCCTCTCCCGTGTCGCTTTCTCTCCTCTCCCCTGTGCCTCTTTGCCCCTCCCCTTTGTCTCTTCCACCTCTCTCCCCTGTATCTCTTTCCACCCTCTCCCTTGTGTCTCTTTCCCCCTCTCCCCTGTGTCTCTTTCCCCCCTCTCCCTCCCCTGTGTCTCTCCCCCTCTCCCTATCCTTTGTCTCATCACCCCCTCTCCCCTGTGCCTCTTTCCTCCCTCTCCCTCCTCTGTGTCTCTTCCCCCCTCTCCCTCCCCTGTGTATCCTCCCCCCCTCTCCCTCCCCTTTGTCTCTTCCACCTCTCTCCCTTGTATCTATTTCCCCACTCTCCCCTGTGTCTCTCCCCCCTCTCCCTACCCTTTGTCTCATCACCCCCTCTCCCCTGTGCCTCTTCCCCCCTCTCCCTCCCCTGTGTCTCTTCCCCCCTCACCCTCCCCTTTGTCTCTTCCACCTCTCTCCGCTGTGTCTATTTCCCCCCTCCCCTGTGCCTTTCCCCCCTCCCCTGTGTCTCCTCCCCCCTCTCCCTCCCCTTTGTCTCTTCCACCACTCTCCCCTGTATCTATTTCCTCCTCTCCCTGTGTCTCTTTCCCCCCTCTCCCACGTGTCTCTTTCCCCCCTCTCCCTCCTCTGTGTCTCTTCCCCGCCTCTCCCTCCCCTTTGCCTCTTCCCCCCTCCCTTTGTCTCTTCCCCCTCTCCCTCCCCTGTGTCTCTTCCCCCCCTCTCCCCTGTGTCTCTTTCTCCCTGTGACTCTTTCCCCTCTCCCTCCCCTGTGTCTCTTCCTCCCCTCTCCCTCCCCTGTGTCTCTTCCCCCTCTCCCTCCCCTTTGTCTCTTCCCCCTCTCTCCCGTGTGTCTCTCCCCCCTCTCCCTACCGTTTTTGTCTCTTCCATCTTTCTCCCCTGTGTCTCTTTTCCCCCTCTCCCCTGTGCCTCTTTCCCCCTCTCCCTCCCCTTTGTCTATTCCCCCTCTATCTTCTGTGTCTCTTCCTCCTCTCATCCCCCTTTGTCTTCCCCCCTCTCCCTCCCCTGTGTCTCTTCTCCCCTGTGCCTCTTTCCCCCCTCTCCTCCCCTTTGTGTCATCCCCCTTCCCCTGTGCCTCTTTCTCCCCTCTCCCTCCCCTTTGTCTCTTTCCCCTTTCCCATGTGTCCTCTTTCTCCCCTCTCCCCTGTGCCTCTTTCCCCCCTCTCCCTCCCCTGTGTCTCTTCCTCCCCTCTCCCTCCCCTGTGTCTCTTCCCCCTCTCCCTCCCCTTTGTCTCTTCCCCCTCTCCCTCCCCTTTGTCTCTTCCCCCTCCCTGTGTCTCTCCCCCCCCCTCTCCCTAACCGTTTTTGTCTCTTCCACCTCTCTCCCCTGTGTCTCTTTACCCCCTCTCCCCTGTGCCTCTTTCCCCCTCTCCCTTCTTTTTGTCTATACCCCCTCTCTCCCCTGTGTCTCTTCCTCCTCTCTCCCCTTTGTCTTCCCCCCTCTCCTCCCCTCCCTGTGTCTCTTCTCCCCTGTGCCTCTTTCCCCCCTCTCCTCCCCTTTGTGTCATCCCCCTTCCCCTGTGCCTCTTTCTCCCCTCTCCCTCCCCCTTTGTCTCTTTCCCCTTTCCCCGTGTCTCTTTCTCCCCTCTCCCCTGTGCCTCTTTCCCCCCTCTCCCTCCCCTTTGTCTCTTCCCCCTCTCTCCCTTGTGTCTCTTCCCCCCTCTCCCCTGTGTCTTTCTGCCTCTCCCTTCCCTATGTCTCTCCCCCCTCTCCCTACCGTTTTTGTCTCTTCCATCTCTCTCCCCTGTGTCTCTTTTCCCCCTCTCCCCTGTGCCTCTTTTCCCCTCTCCCTCCCCTTTGTCTCTTCCTCCTCTCTCCCCTGTGTCTCTTTCCTCCTCTCCCTCCCCTGTGTCTCTTCTCCCCCTCTGCCTCCCCTTTGTCTCATCCTTCCCTCTCCCCTGTGCCTCTTTCCCCCTCTCCCTCCCCTTTGTGTCTCTTTCCCCCCTTTCCCCTGTGTCTCTTTCTTCCCTCTCCCCTGAGCCTCTTCCCCCTCTCCCTCCCCTTTGTCTCTTTCCCCCCTCTCCCTCCCCCGTGTCTCTTCCCCCCCTCTCCCTTCTCTGTGTCTCTTCCCCCTTCTCCCTTCCCTCTCTCCTGTGCCTTTGGCGCTCATCGCAGTCCTCTTCCCCCCCATGTATGTTCAGTGCTCATTGCAAGCCTCTTTTCCCTACTTTACCGCCTTGCAATCAGTTCCACAGGTCTTCAGAGCTCATTGCGCATACACAACCCATAACTTTTAACATAGCATTACGCACAAACTTGCAATTACGACAATTATTATATGGAATAGAACAGGGAAAGGAGAACATGTAAGTGGGGTGTGGAGTGTGCACAAATCTGAACAGTCTAGGGCAGCATCAAACCTAAACACACCCATAAGACTGTCAGCAATATACCCAATATCTCTGTACAGTAGAGCCTCCGCATTCACTGATCCGATATTCACGGTTTTCTTTTCCCTATTGCAATCACGCGAGATAATGCAAGATTTGGCCAGGGAGACCTGCGCTGAGGTGCAGAGGGGGACGCAAAAGGAAGCTTGAGCCCTAGTAAATGGCCCAAATGCAGTGCCACCCAACACCTAGACCCTTTCCCAAGGGACAAAGCATTGGTAAAGTGATAGTTTACCCATGTTGCAGTTATTTGCACATTCTCGGGACCCCAGGAATGGAGCCCCCATGAATGTGGAGGGATTACTGTACAGATAAATGAGAACTGATAGTAATGGAGGTCTGGTAGGACGTAGGTTAAGAACCAAAACGTGTTCCTTGTGGTTTGCAATATCGCAAACTTATTTTCCTTTAGTACAATTGATTCATGTAGTTTAGATAACTTTGTTGATTACATAAAGGGAAATAAACACATTACTTCCCCTGGTCACTTTGTATCCAGTAAGAAGTCCTCTCCCCATAGTTTGTCTATTGTTACGTTGTGTTCTATATTAGTTACTATGTTCCCTTTTCAAATACACCCCCCATTGTCTGCTGTCTGGAAGCAAATATACCCATGATGAGCGGAGACTGGGTGACCGAAGATTAGGAAGGAGGATGTCGGCATTGCTGCTTGTTAAAGTGCAAGCTCCTCTGTATTAAAAAATATCAAGTATCTATGTAAAGGTAATGGAACTTTCCCATTTTAATCCTCCGTTTGTGGAGAGCGAGGCTGGGACCTATTCTGTTTTGTGATCACTTTTCTGGAAGAGCACCACCGTGGACTCTAGGAACGAGGGTGCGTTAGCGTCGTCATCTAGCAGTGAAAAATAGGTAGTACACCCCAACCCTAACCCCCCACTTCCTAACCCCCTAACTCCCTCACATTCCTAACTCCCTAACCCCCTAACCCAAAACCCCTTACCACTTACCGTGCATAATAGCTCATTTATAGCAATGGATGGCTCTTGGAGCGCTCGCGCGTTCCTAGAGTTTTCGGCGGTGCGCTGTTCCACGAACAGTGGCGCACACAAAACAGGGTAGCACGACATTTGGGCGAAGGAGGTCTGCTCTACGTCATGAGCGCGTCGACATTGCCTGACAAATGCGCGCGCACCCACATACGCATTCACCCTCTATCCATCTCTGTAAGCCTCTAACTTTCCCCCTGTACCAGGTCTTTCTCCCACTGTGCCCACCCTCTAACCCCAGGTCTCTTTCCCCCTGTGCCCCCCACTAACCCCAGCTCTCTCCCCCTGTACCCACCCTTTAACCCCAGGTCTCTCTCCACTGTGCCCACCCTCTAACCCAGCTCTCTCTCCCCCTGGGCCACACTCTAACCCCAGTCTCTCCCACTGTGCCCACCCTCTAACCCCAGGTCTCTCTCCCACTGTTCCCACCCTCTAACCCCAGGTCTTTCTCCTGCGGTGCCCACCATCTAACCCCAGTCTCTTTCCCCTGTGCCCACCCTCTAACCACAGGCCTCTCTCCCCCTGTGCCCACCCTCTATCCCCAGGTCTCTCTCCCCCTGTGCCCACCCTCTAATCCCAGGTCTCTTTCCCCCTGTGCCCACCCTCTAAACCCAGGTCTCTCTCTTTAAGGTCTCTCCTCCTCCAAGTACTTATCAGCCGCCACACTGGTGGTACTTGGAGGCGGCCAGTTAGTACTTGGAGGAGAGAGACCTTAAAGAGAGAGACCTGGGGTTAGAGGGTGGCACAGGGGGAGTGAGACCTGGTACAGGTGGAAAGTTAGAGGGTTACAAAGATGGATAGAGGGTGAATTTGTGGGCGCACAGATGACGTCGCGCAGGCTCCTTCGCCCAAAAGTCGCTGTGCCCAAAACAGGATAGGACCTGAGGACCTTTGTCACTGATAAACTCTGTGAAGTGATTGGGTCAAAAATTTAAGAGCCCGCTCAAGAGCCAATCAAAAAGCAGCTTAGACAGTTACATTCATGTTCCCTGTTCTTCAGCAGCTCACATCACTTAATATACAGAGGCAATAAAACCAGTGCGAAAACATGTACACCTATATCTGAGTGTTTACATGTCTCTGCCATATAACAACAAATACTATTGAGGTGACACTTCCCTTTTTGTTTATTTAACCGTCTGGTTTTGATGGAAAATATAATACCACATATGTTAATAGATATTTAAATGAAAGCCCATAAAGTAGACAGTGCCCATCTCCTCATATTTGTGACCTCTGTACAGCTGTGTCCAGCCAGTCAGGACCTATACAGAGGAATGCCTGTGCAGATCCCATTATGTGAGGAGGAATGTCTACTAAACAGTGCAAATACATACTTATGGCACTATGTGTATATCCCTTCCCTGCGTCTGTCTCAGGGTCTCTTTGTCTATCTTATTACTTCTGTGTGTTTACCTTACATATTATCAGTGTCTCTCTCTAGTCTGTCTGGCTCCTAGTCTCTCTCTAGGTCTCTTTTGTCCTTTCCCTATCTCCCTGGTGTCTGCTTGTCTGAGTCTCATTGAGTCTCTCTCTGTGTCTCAGAGGCTCTTCCCCTGCTCACCCCCTCCTCACATGTCTCTGTCCCTTTAATTCAGGGCAGTCCTGGAGGAAGTGACGGCTGGAGCCGCAGGGGGAGAGACCCGATCCTGGCCCGGGATAGAGAGATAGGGGAAGGGGCTGCATCGCCAGGGAGCCTGGCTTGTGATAGAGAGGTGAGGGTGCTGCACTGCCAGGGAGCCTGGCTTGGGGTACAGATATAGAGGAGGGGCTGCATCGCCAGGGAACCTGGCCTGTGATAGAGAGATAGGGGAAGGGGCTGCACTGCCAGGGAACCTGGCCTGTGATAGAGAGATAGGGAGGGGGCTGCACTGCCAGGGAGCCTGGCCTGGGGTACAGAGATAGAGGAGGGGCTGCACTGCCAGGGAGCCTGGCCTGTGATAGAGAGATAGAGGAGGGGGCTGCACTGCCAGGAAGCCTGTCCCTGGATAGGGGAAGGGGCTGCACTGCCAGGGAGCCCGTCCCTGGATAAGGGAAGGGGCTGCACTGCCAGGGAGCTTGTCCCTGGATAGGGGAGGGGGTTGCACAGCCAGCCTGGACCAGACCGCTAAAAATCCGGAGCATCAGCCGCACCAGTGAGTCAGACAGCGCCCCCCACTCCCTGCCCGCCCGTTTATCATCCCAAACCCAACTTCTTTTCTTTCCCAACCCTTTTCTCTGACCCCCAGTTTTCATCCCACATGTTAATTTTCCCCTTAGCCTCATGCCCCCACTTTCTCTCATATCCCATTTATTCCAACTCTCTCTCTATCCCCCATCCAACCCCCTCTCTCTCCCCCCCCAACCCCCTCTCTCTCCCCCCCCACCCCCCTCTCCCCCCCCCCAACCCCCTCTCTCTCCCCCCCCCAACCCCCTCTCTCTCCCCCCCCCAACCCCCTCTCTCTCCCCCCCCCAACTCTCTCTCCCCCCCAACTCTCTCTCCCCCCCAACTCTCTCTCCCCCCCCACCTCTCTCTCCCCCCCAACTCTCTCTCCCCCCCCAACTCTCTCTCCCCCCCCAACTCTCTCTCCCCCCCCCCCCAACCCCCTCTCTCCCCCCCCAACCCCCTCTCTCCCCCCCCAACCCCCTCCTCTCCTCTCCCCCCCCTTCCGACCCGATCTCGCTCTCTCCCTCTCCTCCCGACCCTCCCTCTCCTCCAACCCTCCCTCTCCTCCAACCCTCCCTCTCTCTCTCCTCCAACCCTCCCTCTCTCTCTCCTCCAACCCTCCCTCTCTCTCCTCCTCCAACCCCCTCTCCGTGTCTCTCCTCCTCCAACCCTCTCACGCTCCTCCAACCCTCCCTCTCTCTCTCCCCCCCCTTCCGACCCGATCTCGCTCTCTCCCTCTCCTCCAACCCTCCCTCTCCTCCAACCCTCCCTCTCTCCTCCAACCCTCCCTCTCCTCCAACCCTCCCTCCCTCTCTCCTCCAACCCTCCCTACCTCTCTCCTCCAACCCTCCCTCCCTCTCTCCTCCAACCCTCCCTCCTCTCTCCTCCAACCCTCCCTCCCTCTCTCCTCCAACCCTCCCTCTCTCCTCCAACCCTCCCTCTCTCTCTCCTCCAACCCTCCCTCCCTCTCTCCTCCAACCCTCCCTCCCTCTCTCCTCCAACCCTCCCTCCCTCTCTCCTCCAACCCTCCCTCTCTCTCTCCTCCAACCCTCCCTCTCTCCTCCAACCCTCCCTCTCTCCTCCAACCCTCCCTCTCTCCTCCAACCCTCCCTCTCTCCTCCAACCCTCCCTCTCTCCTCCAACCCTCCCTCTCTCTCTCCTCCAACCCTCCCTCTCTCTCTCTCTCTCTCATCTAACCCTCCCTCTCCTCCAACCCTCCCTCTCTCTCTCCTCCAACCCTCCCTCTCTCTCTCTCTCTCTCTCCTCTCTCATCTAACCCTCCCTCTCCTCCAACCCTCCCTCTCTCTCTCCTCCAACCCTCCCTCTCCTCCAACCCTCTCTCTCTCTCTCTCTCATCTAACCCTCCCTCTCCTCCACCCCTCCCTCTCTCTCTCCTCCAACCCTCCCTCTCTCCTCCAACCCTCCCTCTCTCTCTCCTCCAACCCTCCCTCCTCTCTCCTTCCAACCCTCCCTCTCTCTCTCCTCCAACCCTCCCTCTCTCTCTCCTCCAACCCTCCCTCTCTCTCTCCTCCAACCCTCCCTCTCTCTCTCCTCCAACCCTCCCTCTCTCTCTCCTCCAACCCTCCCTCTCTCTCTCCTCCAACCCTCCCTCTCTCTCTCCTACAACCCTCCCTCTCTCTCTCTCTCTCTCTCTCTCTCTCTCATCTAACCCTCCCTCTCCTCCAACCCTCCCTCTCTCTCTCCTCCAACCCTCCCTCTCTCTCTCCTCCAACCCTCTCTCTCTCTCTCTCATCTAACCCTCCCTCTCCTCCAACCCTCCCTCTCTCTCTCCTCCAACCCTCCCTCTCTCTCTCCTCCAACCCTCCCTCTCTCTCCTCCAACCCTCCCTCTCTCTCTCTCTCTCTCTCTCTCTCATCTAACCCTCCCTCTCCTCCAACCCTCCTCCTCCTCCAACCCTCCCTCTCC